>CM068745.1:83184728-83192228 GCA_035084275.1 Hydrolagus colliei | reverse complement strand
GCATTAATATTATTATTATCAGGCGTGTGTGTGTGTCAACCAGTGTGTCCTGTTTATCTCTCTCTCTCTCTCTCTCTCTCTCTATATATATATATATATATACACATATTTGCTTTGACTGTATAGTACAACAAGAAGCGTGTATTGTAGCATTTAGCTAACTCCGGATAATTGAACCGATTTGATTTTACTCCTCTTGAAGGAATAAAATCGCTTCAAAACCCTCCCAGCAGAACTGACAGTTTCCCTCCCTCCCTCCCCAGCAAATAAAAAGTGTGGGGAGGGGGAGTGTAACTATTACTTATTGGCAAAGAGAAAAGACGCACACACACAGACAGACACACACACAGACACAGACACAAACACACACACACACACAGACAAACACACAGAGACAAACACACACACACAGACAAACACACAGACACACACACACAGAGACAAACACACAGAGACACACACACACACAGACAAACACATAGACAAACACAGACAAACACACAGACACACATAGACAAACACACACACACACTCACACACACACTCACACACACACAGACACACACACAGACACACACACGTGTGTGTGGAATTTAAAGGAAAATAGTATTCTTTCTCAAAGAATAATAATAATAATAACGAGATATTTCGTCCCCACGTGTCATGGACAAGTCATGTCGAGGGTATTATTTATATACAGAGCACAGAGGAGCAATGACTTGTGTCTGTGTGTGTGTGTGTGTGTGTCTGTCTCTCTCTGTGTGTGTCTTGCCTCTCTGTGTGTGTGTCTGTCTCTCTGTGTGTGTGTGTCTGTCTCTCTGTGTGTGTCTATCTCTGTGTGTCTGTGTGTGTTTGTATCTCTGTGTGTGTCTATCTCTGTGAGTCTGTGTGTGTCTGTCTCTCTGTGTGTGTCTATCTCTGTGTGTCTGTGTGTGTTTGTATCTCTGTGTGTGTCTATCTCTGTGTGTCTGTGTGTGTCTGTATCTCTGTCTCTGTGTGTCTGTATATGTGTGTCTGTGTGTCTATGTATCTGTATATCTCTCTGTGTGTGTCTGTCTCTGTGTGTCTGTCTCTCTGTGTGTGTGTGTGTCTCTCTGTGTCTATGTGTGTGTCTCTGTCTCTCTGTGTGTGTGTGTGTGTGTGTGTGTCTGTCTGTCTCTGTCTCTCTGTGTGTGTCTCTGTGTGTGTGTGTGTGTGTCTGTCTCTCTGTCTCTCTCTCTGTGTGTGTGTGTGTGCCTCTCTCTGTGTGTGTGTCTCTCTCTCTCTGTGTGTGTGTGTGCCTCTCTGTGTGTGTGTGTCTCTGTGTGTCTCTCTCTCTCTGTGTGTGTGTGTGTGTGTGTCTGTGTCTCTCTCTGTGTGTGTGTGTGTGTGTCTGTCTCTCTGTGTGTGTCTCTCTCTCTGTGTGTGTGTGTCTCTCTGTGTCTCTCTCTCTCTCTCTCTCTCTCTCTCTGTGTACCTGTCTCTCTCTGTGTGTGTGTGTGTCTGTCTCTCTCTCTCTCTCTCTCTCTCTCTGTGTGTGTGTGTGTCTGTCTCTCTCTCTCTCTCTCTCTCTCTGTGTGTGTGTGCATTAAACAACCAGCCCCCCAGCCCCCCAGACTAACCGGAGCTGATGTCCATGCCCTGGCCGGGACCCTGTCTGTGGCTGAGTTGTGTCTCAGAGTTGCTGTGGTCCCCACCGCTCAGTTCCATGCTCTTCTCGCCCAATCCCGTATCTTCCTCTTTTTATTGGTCCCAATCAGGGCTTCCACAGAGAAAGCGTGAGCCCGGGAGCTCAGAGCGGCCGCCGACCTTCTCCTCTCACTCATAGCCACACACACACACACACACACACAGAGACACACACACACACACAGAGACACACACACACAGAGACACAGAGAGAGACTCAGGACAAGTGCAATCAGAGAGACACTCACAGAGAGACCCAAACACAACAAACCGTCCAACGCCTTAGTGTAAATCTCAGTCTCTCTCTCTCTATATATATAACGCACCCACTTGAGAATGTGAGAGAGTCTCTCTCTCTCTCTGTGTCTCTGTGTGTCTCTCTGTGTGTCTCTGTGTCTGTCTCTCTCTCTGTCTGTCTGTGTGTCTCTGTGTCTGTCTCTCTCTCTCTCTCTGTGTCTCTGTGTGTCTCGCTCTCTCTCGAATGTCGAATAGCAGAGTTTCCAAATCGTTTCCAAAAGTTCAGTGTTTCACACACACACACACACACAGACACACACAGCCCGCCCCCCTCTCACACACACACAGACACACACAGCCCGCCCCCCTCTCACACACACACACACACAGCCCGCCCCCCTCTCACACACACACACACACACAGCCCGCCCCTCTCTCACACA
Organism: Hydrolagus colliei; assembly: GCA_035084275.1. Taxonomy (NCBI): domain Eukaryota; kingdom Metazoa; phylum Chordata; class Chondrichthyes; order Chimaeriformes; family Chimaeridae; genus Hydrolagus; species Hydrolagus colliei. The sequence goes on along the minus strand of CM068745.1, from coordinate 83,189,880 downwards.
CACACACACAGCCCGCCCCCTCTCTCTCACACACACACACACTCACACACACACAGTACAGAGAGAGCTGTAGCAGTCCAGGGCTGGCTAGCTATGGTATCTGTGTAACACTCCCACTTCACCTATTGCTTTGCTAACGACGTGTGTGTGTGTGTGTATGTAAGTGTGTGTGTGTAACTGTGTGTGTGTGTGTGTAACTGTGTGTGTATGTATGTGTGTGCAGCAATTCAATTTTCCTCCTAAAACTCTCTGCCTTCTACCCTGTCATGTCTCCCCTGGCTGATTGATGCAAACTTGTGTTGCATTTTGACTGTAGAGGAGAGAGAGAGAGAGAGAGAGAGAGTGGTCTCTGTGCCTGTCAAACCTTTGGTATCCAATAAGACATTGCAAACCAAAGCGGGCTGGTGTCCGAATCACAAGGCAAAACACACAGCCTCATTTCCAAATGGGAATGTTATATCCCCCACTTTCCAGACACCTTGAAAACCTTGCCCAGAATTAACCATTTGGGGGCTGTGCCTCCCTCTCTCTCTCTCTCTCTCACACACACACACACACACACACACACAGTTTGATGAACACAATGCTGTTTTTTTTCCTGTTGTTGTTGTTGTTTGAATATAATATAATCGATATAAAATCGTAAAATAGCTGTGATTTATTTTCTCTCTCTCTCTCTCTGTGTGTGTGTCTCTGTCTGTCTGTCTGTCTATGTGTGTGTGTGTGTGTGTGTGCAGTTTTATTCCTGGCTAGTTTTTGTTTCCCCCCCCAAAAAAAAAAAAATGTGATTAAGTTGAATAATTTATTTTGAATCCGAGAGTGAACTGAACTGAGTTCAGCTTTTAATGACAAGGTTTGGAAGTGCTGGCGCGAGTCGGAAAGTTTCCCAATTTCATTCCATTGGGACCATAATATTGTGTGTGTGTGTGTGTGTAAGGGTTACTAGGCTGTTGGTGGGGTTTGTCGAGTGTAGGTGGTTAACGTGGAAGGAAGTATACCTTTGCCCCACACAGGAATGCATTGTAAGAAAAGTTAATTTCATGAATTTAACATCTACTGTATATACTTTTTTTTTAAAAAAAATCATCGAATTGTTGAATTCCTCAAACGTTGAACGCAGATTATTTCACAGACTATTTATTATTCTACAGTGTGCAACTCTCTCTCTCTCTCTCTCTGTGTGTGTGTGTCTCTCTCTCTTTGCGATATTATAGGAATACAAATCAAATCACAGATTTATAGGGAATTAAAAACCAGAAAAGTTCGCTCCAGTTCTGGGTATTTTTGTAAAGTTTTCTCAACTCGGGGCCGTTGGACATTTAAACAAAAAAAAACTCTGGATTGGTCTATTGTTTTATTATTGGATGGCACGATGCAAATACTTGTGGTAGTTTCTGAGAGTATTGGGTTTTTGGGGTGAAATATTCAGCATTTTGTCGTCTGCATTTATCCATGTATACCCCCCCCCCCCCCCCCCCATTTTTTTTTCTCCTTCCATGATACGAGTTGTCGTTCAGATCAGTTTAGACTTTAATACTAAATTTAATACTTAAAAATATGTCGCATGTTTGAAAGTATTGCACGTCAAAAAATCAGCAGTGATTTTAATTTTAATTTAGGCTACAGTGACCAGACATTTTCACGTAATATATTATATATATATAATATATATATATATATATAATATATATATATATGTTTAGAAATATATATATAAATAAGAAATAAATTAGCGCCCAGAAACTATTCTGGGATGTAAAAAATATCATTAATTTTCCTAATTTTGGGGGGGGAAAAAAACAAGAATCCCAGTTGTCCAGAAGTGAAATTATTCTAGTGTTTCTGACACCAAATAAAATACATGGGGGGGGGGAGCTTTCGCGACATGAGAATATAGGGTGAAAGACTTTTAATATTCTTATTCGTTTGTTTAGTTATTATTATCATCGTTATTTTATTTCCTTGGACGAGTTACTTTGTATGTAATGCGACTCGGCGTTGATGTATTCTCTATCTTTATTGCGGGGTGGATCACATCAATAGGATTTATTTATTGGGGGCGGGGGACGGAGGGAGAGGATGAGCGGTTTTTGTGAAATAGATACAGACAGACAGATAGACAGACAGAGAGAGAGAGATAGAGAGAGAGAGATAGATAGATAGATAGATAGATAGATAGATAGATAGATAGATAGATAGATAGATAGATAGATAGATAGATAGATAGATAGATAGATAGATAGATAGATAGATAGATAGATAGATAGATAGATAGATAGATAGACAGAGAGACAGAGAGATAGAGAGATAGATAGATAGAGAGAGAGAGACAGAGATAGATAGATAGAGAGAGAGAGAGATAGATAGATAGATAGATAGATAGAGAGAGAGAGAGAGAGAGAGAGAGAGAGAGAGAGAGATAGATAGATAGATAGATAGATAGATAGATAGATAGATAGATAGATAGATAGATAGATAGATAGATAGATAGATAGATAGATAGATAGATAGATAGACAGAGAGACAGAGAGACAGAGAGACAGAGAGACAGAGAGATAGATAGATAGAGAGAGAGAGAGAGAGATAGATAGATAGAGAGATAGAGAGAGAGAGAGAGAGAGAGAGAGAGATAGATAGATAGATAGATAGATAGATAGATAGATAGATAGATAGAGAGAGAGAGAGAGAGAGAGAGAGAGAGAGAGAGAGATAGATAGATAGATAGATAGATAGATAGATAGATAGATAGATAGATAGATAGATAGATAGATAGATAGATAGATAGATAAATAGTTCCTTGTTTTCCGCAAGAGAAAATAAAAAAGTGACCCCCTCCATCACCCCCCCCCCCCAACCCTCCATCACCCCCCCCCATCCCTCCATCACCCCCCCCCATCCCTCCATCACCCCCCCCCCCATCCCTCCATCACCCCCCCCACCCATCCCTCCATCACCCCCCCCCCACCCATCCCTCCATCACCCCCCCCCCCACCCATCCCTCCATCACCCCCCCCACCCATCCCTCCATCACCCCCCCCACCCATCCCTCCATCACCCCCCCCCACCCATCCCTCCATCACCCCCCCCCACCCATCCCTCCATCACCCCCCCCACCCATCCCTCCATCACCCCCCCCCACCCATCCCTCCATCACCCCCCCCCACCCATCCCTCCATCACCCCCCCCCACCCATCCCTCCATCACCCCCCCCCCACCCATCCCTCCATCACCCCCCCCCACCCATCCCTCCATCACCCCCCCCCCCCATCCCTCCATCACCCCCCCCACCCATCCCTCCATCACCCCCCTCACCCATCCCTCCATCACCCCCCCCACCCATCCCTCCATCACCCCCCCCACCCATCCCTCCATCACCCCCCCCCCACCCATCCCTCCATCACCCCCCCCACCCATCCCTCCATCACCCCCCCCCACCCATCCCTCCATCACCCCCCCCCCCATCCCTCCATCACCCCCCCCCATCCCTCCAACACCCCCCCCCCCCACCCATCCCTCCATCACTTCATAATGTCCAAACTATTGTTGTTTTCTTCTTCTTTTTTGGGGTGAATTGATGTATTTAAACTCGGGTTAGGGTTTTGTGTGTGTGTACACATAGCTATGATATATATTTGCTATAATATTGCAGCTGCTCACCACACCATTCTTTATTTTACTGATACGTCTGAACAATCATTTCACATGGAGACATCGAAAGCCAACACTCTCTCTCTCTCTCTCTCACACTCACACACACTCCCTCACACACTCACTTACACAAGCCACACACACACTTACACACTCTCTCTCACACTCACACATACTCTCTCACACACACACACACTCACACAGGCCACACACACACTCACACACTCTCTCACACTCACACATACTCCCTCACACACACACACTCACACACACTCTCTCTCACACTCACACACACACACAAGCCCCACACACACTCACGCTCACACACACACTCACACACTCTCTCTCTCACACACTCACACATACTCCCTCACACACTCACACACACTCACACACACACACTCACACTCACTCACACACACACTCACACACACACACACTCACACACACTCACACACACACTCACACACACTCACACTCACTCACACACACACTCACACACACACTCACACTCACTCACACACACACTCACACTCACACACACACTCACACACTCACACTCACACTCACACACACACTCACACACTCACACTCACACACACACTCACTCTCACACTCACACACTCTCTCTCTCACACACTCACACATACTCCCTCACACACACACACACTCACACAGGCCACAGACACACTCACACACTCTCTCACACTCACACATACTCCCTCACACACACACACTCACACACACTCTCTCTCACACTCACACACACACACAAGCCCCACACACACTCACGCTCACACACACACTCACACACTCTCTCTCTCACACACTCACACATACTCCCTCACACACTCACACACACTCACACACACACACTCACACTCACTCACACACTCACACACACACACTCACACACACTCACACTCACTCACACACACACTCACACTCACACACACACACTCACACACACACTCACACTCACTCACACACACACTCACACTCACACACACACTCACACACTCACACTCACACACACACACACTCACACACTCACACTCACACACACACTCACTCACACACTCTCTCTCACACTCACACACACTCTCTCTCACACACTCACTCACTCACACACACACTCACACAGATAAATAAGGGCGTGTGTGTGTGTGTGTGTGTGCTTTCTTAAAAAAAGAGATTTTAAATCCCTTATTGGAGGGGTTTTTAAGCGAAATTGAAACGTCGGCATTACTGTATTTAGAGTTTCTCAGATAAATCTGTCTGTCTGTCTGCCTGCCTGTGTTAGAATCATTACCATTTATGTTTAAATGACTGTAGTTTCAGATCCGGATCACTGCTTCCCAAACCGGATTTTTGTTTAAATGGTTTTATTATTATTTTTTGTTGAAAAAAAATTACCACGATTGGATAATCCCATCGTCTTTTCAAGTGTGGGTTACATCACAGCCCCATTACACAGACAGGGGCAAAGCCTTCAACTCCCCCA
>CM068745.1:83145013-83184528 GCA_035084275.1 Hydrolagus colliei | reverse complement strand
TGGGGGGGGGGGCAAATAAGGACACGCTATAGATATTTCTAAGACATTTGCTTAGAATTCCTCGTTGCATTTGAACATGGGGTTTAAATTGTATTTTTAGTGTTTAAATTAATTTAATATTGTACTTGTCTCTTTCTATCAACCTTTCAAAGCCACCCAGGTTCTCGCAGGATAAAAAAAAATATCTAAGACGTGGAATCGGCGTGAAAACAGTCACAGCAGCTTTTTCCTTTTGAATTCTCTCTTCTACAGTATATAGCGAAATCTTCACCAAAAGCGAGTGACTAAAAGATATGTTTTTTTAAAAAAAAATCGCATTCCCGACTTGAGAGGCGCTTATAATATCATAATGTACTTTACTGTCAACACACACACACACATACACACATACACAGAAACGGTGTATTTTTGGTCGACTGATATTTCACGAAAAAAACAGAATTTGTTCGTGAAATATCAGTCGACCAAAAATACACATTTTTATTTTTTATTTTAATTTTTTAATTCAAAAAATAAATACTAAACGCGCAGTTAACGGTCTCTCTCGTTTAAAGTAACTCAAATTCTCCTTATTATTATTATTATTATTCAGCATCACAAATATACAAGTAACGATATCCCCCCCACACCCCCCACCCTCACTTCTCTCACCCCCCCCAAAAAAAAACAGCCAAAAAAAAGCCTTCATCACATTTACAACAACGAACGAATTTCTCTTTGTTTTTATTATATAATTGTATCCGTGTTCACATTAAAACGATCATTTTGTTCATATCAAAGGCTGGGGAATATTATTAATATTATTATTATATCACTAGTTGTCTCTTGAATCTCAATCACAAATACAATGAACTGACGTTTGAACCGACTAATGTACATTTAAATCACATATTCTCACTCTCTCTCACTCTCTCTCTCTCTCCACAATCATCTCTCCACCCCCACCCACATATCTTGAATCTTTCTGGAACAGAAAATGGTATTGAAATACTATGTATTACCCCCAAAACACACAGACACACACAGAGACAGACAGACATACACACAGATAGACACACACACACAGACACACAGATAGACACACACACACAAACAGACACACAGATATACACACACACACAGAGACACACACACACACATGGGCTTTCGAATAAACACAGATTACATGGAGCGATGGATTATAAATGTAGTACTATTAGGGAGACAGTTATTATAAGTTATTAACAGCAATTTCAGACATCTGTACTATTTACAATGACTAGAAAAAAATGTGCATTGGGAGGCATTTATTCATTGTCATATTTTTGCCACCTAAATATATATATGTTACAAACATTCACACACACACACACACACAGTGTATATATTGTTTAACTCTAATCTGACTAACGTGTGTATGTGTGTGTGTGTTTGTTTATAATGTGAATTTATTAACAATTGAGCCTATTCGTGTGTTTTTAGCATTTCCTGAAAGATCCCCTATTTTCACCAGGTTACAGTGTAGAGGAGCAGGCAGTGCCTCCCACCCTTTGCTGATTGTTGGGCTAATATATACACACACACACACACACACATATATATACATACACAAGTGCAGTAACAGTAACACTAACAGTATTACACACACTTTAGTGCCCTCTGCCGTCTAACTAGCAACCAACACACCAGGATATAATCCACTTGTCAGCTCAGTCACCACTTGCTTCCCATTGCCCTTTGCTGAGGCCCTTTAATACTCACTGGAGATCAATCATGCAAAGGGAGAGAGTGTCACGTCTTCTAGACTGTGTCTCAAAGCGCTTCACAGAATACACTGCCAACTGTATCTTTGTGGGCGAGCGAAACGCGGCAGCCAATTGCGCACAGCAACGTCTCTCCCCCCAAAACAGTCGTGGATTGGAAATGACCAATTCTTGTTATTGTTTGTTTTTGAGAGAATATTATTAGGCGTCTGTGTGTGCGTGTGTGTGTGGAGAAAGGAAACTTCCCCAAGGTTTGGCCCTGACCTGCCTGGATTCGAACACAGGTCTCTCACGCTTGTAAGGCAAGCGCTCTGATCACTGAGCTATCCCTCCCATGTTTATTTGTTTGATGCCTTTTGTTTCTACAGCTAAGACATACATTGCTCCTGTAATACAGTATCTTGTTTCATAGACATCGACTGACTTAATTGATGTGTGTCTAGATGGAAGAAATAACAAAACAGGGCTACAGAATTTCAGCGTTGAAAATGTAAGTAGGGTCATATTATCATAATGAAGATTTTGACTCTTCTAGTATATGTTTGACCTCTCCTGTCACCATACCACAAGATGAGTATTGCGTTAAACCACAACAACAACAGCAAAATGACATTTGTATAGCACCTTTCACGTCGGGAGGACGTCCCAAGGCGTTAATAAAGAGACGACAGCACAGATTTATTTGGATATTGCCAGTACAACTATCAGAAAAGACTAAGTAGGTTCGATCTTTGCGGGGAGGGGAGGGGGTTGGAGGAGAAATGAGTATGTAACTGTACAAACACCAACCTGATGAATCGAGCCGGTTGCTCTTAAATTTGATTCTGTGTAAAATGTCGGGAGCTGTGGGTCTTCCTGATGATGCTCGTTGAGTCGGCCTGTAACCTTGCCATGTAAAAATGAGAGTTCGCAGAGATTTGGATTTACAAAAAAAATTATGATTAACCACCGGTTAATCACCGGATTGCCAGGAGTGAGGTAGACGAATAATTTCCCATTTCTTGTCATTTCGTTGTGTGTTTTTTTGGCACCCATGTGGTACTTTGACTTCCAACACTTTCTGGAGAATAGTACAGTAATAAATAATAATGATAATAATCCTTGCATTTGATAGAGCGGCTTTTCACATCTTATCGGCGTCTCAAAGCTCTTCGCGGAATATACTGTAAAGTGAATTGACTGTATATTTGTGGGAGAGCGAAACGCGGCAGCCAATTGCGCACAGCAGCGTCCCCCACAAACAGTCGTGGATTGAAATGACCAATTTTTATCATTGTGTTATTTTTTGGAGGGATTATTATTACGTGTGTGTGTGTGTGTGTGTGTGTGGAGTAAGGAAACTTGCCTAAGGTTTCGCCCTGACCTGCCTGGATTCGAACACAGGTCTCACGCTTGTAAGGCGAGTGCTCTAACCCACTGAGACACAAGAGCTCCATATTCATTTCTTGGCATAAATGAGGTGGGAGGTTGATTCGATTTTTTTTTCTTTTTCGATCGTTTCTATGTGGTTTGGGGCCACAATGATTCCAATCGTTGGTGGTCAATGCCCGAATTCAACACTTTCTTATGAATCTTTATATTTTTTACTGCTTTCGACTCCAAGAGGAAGCGCAGAATTTGACAGGGAACAGACCGATGAAGCAGATGAGCGAAAAAAAATTCAAAAAAATAAATTCATCTGAATAGGTCTTGTGGAGAACTGAAGCTCTTATGCCAACTGGCAAAGCTCGTCTTTGATTGAATTCTTGAATGATAATAATCCTTGCATTTGATACAGTGCTTTATTGTGTCACAAATGGGCCATAATGAAGTCCTGGAGCTTAGTGGTTAGAGCCTCGGCCTCGCCAGAGAGAGGACCTGGGTTTGATTTCCAAGTTGGGTGAAACATTGAGCGAGTTTCTTTACTCCACACGCCTCCAGTCATCCAGCAGTAAGCAGGAACCCGCTTGTTAATCGACTTCAGATCGTTTTTTCAGGGATAATAATCCCTCCCCACCCCCCCCAAAAAAAACACAACAATTTGGTTACTCAATCCACTGCTGTTTGTGGGAGACGCCGCTGTGTGCAATTGCCTGCTGTGTTTCGTCCACAAAATATACAGTCAATTCATTGTATTCTGTGAAGCGCTTTTGAGACATTTAGAAGACTTGATCATTGATTTTCTGGCGTGTTGAGTAAGGAAACTTGCCCAAGGTTTCGCCCTGATCTACCTGGATTCGGATACAGGTCTCACGCTTGTAAGACGAGTACTCTCACCACTGAGCATGGTCAGTCAGACTGCAAGGCAAAGATCTTCTAAGCGACAGCTACCACATTACAGCACGTTGAATTATGTAGATTTTACAGCGTGGAAATAGGCCATTCGGCCCAACTAGTCCATATTTATCCTCCAAATAAACCTCCAAACCCTCGAAATCCCCTCTCCATTACAGCAGAAACGCAGAACAAATGAATTGGTGCGAGGAAGTTTAACATCTAATCTGTAATTGGAGCTGTGGTCAACCTTGCCTTAGTTTAAATTGTAATGGAATGCTTTATTCTATGTGGGTGGTCCATAAAATCCCAGTCTTCACTTAATAGTTACATGATTACGGTTGAAACCTCCTACAATATTACAGTACCTATTTTTGCAATTAAAAATCTAACACTTTTAAGATGCTAATTATACATTATACATTATAGATAGATGGAAGGATTTTTTTTTAAAAACAATATGAAATCACAGAAGGTGATGATACAACACTGGACGTGATACAGATAAGTGTTCCCCTTTGAGGAAGGTGGACTTATGGAACACATTTTACATCCCGCAAGCTTCCCCATATGTGAATGTGGTTTGAGCATCGGCATCAAATTTGCATTTACTTTTAAACCGGCTGAAATTTCTGTACGGCCACACAAACCCATATTACTTGGAAGCTGCAAACATATGGATTTTATTTTTCATGCATTTGCCCTGAAATTACCCAAATCCATGCAGTAATAAACAAGAACAGTGTTTTGTTACAAAATAGCCCGTTCAATCTTAACTAGGTTATGAGCCTTGCAACGTAACTTTGATTGTTGCTGTGATACTAATAATAATGCTTGAATTTGATCTCTTGGAGTCCTATAGCTCAATGCTTAGAGCACTCGCCTTGTAAGAGAGAGAGACCTGGGCTCGATTCCAGGCGGGTGAAACCTTGGGCAAGTTTCCTTACTGTACACGTCTGATAATAATCCCTCGAAATAAAGATGAATAAATTGGTCATTTTCAACCCACGACTGTTTGTGGGGGACGCTGCCGTGTGCAATTGGCTGCCGCGTTTCACCCGCAAATATACAGTCAATTTGCTTTACAGTACATCCTGTGAAGCGCTTTGAGACGTCTGGAAGGCGTGAAAAGCGCTGAATCCAATGCAAGGATTATTGTTATTGGTATTATTATTAGTGTTAAAATGGTGCCATTGCATCATTGAGATATCTCAGAGCACCTCACAGAATATACTGTAAAGTAGATTTGACTATATTACGTGGGCAAAGTGTGAGCAGCCAAGTGTGAGCAGCGACCTTCCACAAATGTCCCTGAAGTGATCTGCACGTATCGCAGCTCAATAGGCTGACTTGTGTAGCCCTCTTCACACACCGCTGCTTCGCTGGCTGTTGTGTAGCGTCGCTGGAACATGTTTCATCTTAAAAGCTCAGCTTAACTACAAAACACTGTGATAACGTCAGCAGCAGTCCTCAATTTGTAGATTTTCCATGGTTTTATTTTTTTTAAAATTAAAAGCGATTTCCACGAGTTTCGCGAAGGCATGATGGTCCAATTATTACATAATAAGTTACAGTACATACTTATAATATTTACCATACCCTGGATTTGCTCGTACGATTGAGCCCAACTTGGCTAAACTTGAAAATGTTTCAGCCCAAAATGAACCATCTGTCTCTCGCTGGCTTCCTCCAACTGGAATCCATTAGCCAACTTGGCGAAATGGCGCAGGAAAATGTAGATTCGAAAATAGACTGGAATCCAGCTAAAGGCAAGGCCAATAGCTCATTTTCCCTCCAACCTTTGTTGGACTAATAACAAACGCTTATGCCATGGATCGTTTTTAATGACCTCATGGGAAGGTTAAGAAACACCCAGCATCTTTGAGTGGGAGGAATTTTTAATAGAGGAATAAGCGATTGAGATAAATGCCTAACACATAAGAAAGTTCTACCCTGGCTGCTTTTGTTGGGTCACAACTCACTGATTTAAAAGATTTATTAGGGTTTAAATCATTAGTTAAATGAGAGCAACAGGGATCGAGTCGCCATGTTGCGAAAAATATATACAGTATAGACATATATAAACGCATCGATATGTCAGCCAATTATTTTCTCACCTCAATTTTCTTTCCAAATGCAGATTTATAATTTATAATTTGTTTGCAATTTCAACACTGCTCTTCCTGGTCGACTCGAGCACTTAGCATTCTGTGGTGAGAAACCGACCCGGTAAGTGGGCAGACGTCCCTATGACACGACGGAACGATAAGCCAGCACTGTTCTTATCTATAGCTATTTAATTTAGACTGTGTGTCTGCAACCAGATCCACAAATATGACAAAGCTTATAACCACTGTGGTTTTTATCCCAAATTGCATTTCTTTTCCACTAACATTCACATATTCCAGTCTGATGACGCAGTAAAACCTGCCCGTTTTAATAATAATCCTTGCGTTTGATATAGCGCTTTTCACGTCTTCTAGACGTCTCAAAGCGCTTCACAGAATATACTGTAAAGTGAATTGACTGTATATTTGTGGGCGAAATGTGGCAGCCAACTGCGCACAGCAGCGTCCCCCACACAAACAGTCGTGGATTGAAATGACCAATTTTTATTATTGTGTTTTTTACTTGGAGGGATTATTATCAGGCGCGTGTGTGTGTGCGTGTGTGTGGAGTAAGGAAACTTGCCCAAACCTGCCTGGATTCGAACCACAGGTCTCACGCTTGTAAGGCGAGCGCTCCAACCCACTGAGCTATAGGAGCTACACAATTCAATGGTTTTAATTGGCATTACCCCCACCTCCTTCCCTACCCAGCTGCCATAGACATGCATTAATCAGTAGAGGGTGCTGTAGAGGAAAGAGGAGTGGGAGTCCTGGCTGGTTTTCTGCCCGCTGCCACCCCTCCCACCCTCCCCCCCCACACCCCCCCCTCCACCCTCCCCCCCCCCCCCGCCACTCCCGAAACCTGCAAAAGCCATGCTAATTTATCCACCCCATGTAATAATTATAATCCTCTGCATTTGATACAGCGTCTTATCACGTCTTCGAGACGTCTCAAAGCGCTTCACACGATAACTATACTGCGAAGTTAACCAACTGCTTATTTCGTGCGGGAGGCGGAAGCGGCAGCCGCCTCACGTACAGTGTGGATAATCCTTGCGTTGCGATTGCCTTATCACGTTGTTGAGACGTCTCAAAGCAGCCCTGGCTGAGATCTGCGAAAGTTAGCACGGTCCTGAACTCAAATCGTCGAGCTCCTTCGCAAACAGATCAGACAAGTTGTCAAGGTTGTGGCTTTTTTTATGCCCCCATAGTTCAATGGACATGAACGAGTTAAAACTTTGCCATACAATTGATTCACACGCTGCTTTGGACATTATTGGGTTCATAATCCAATACAGTTGAAGGGTTGATCAAGTCTGAAATATTGACCAATTTTGTGTTCCTGAATAGACACGAGCGTGTATGTGTGTGTGTGTGTGTGTGTGTGCATGTGTGTGTGTGTGTGTGCATGTGTGTGCGGTTTAAGCAGCCTCCTGATAAACTCGCTTTGAAACACTCATGTGACCCTATTCCCCTCGAGGTACCATTTCAAACTGATGTCACCCCGGGTTTCTGTAGACGCACAGTCGCTAGCTGAAACCGAGAAGTTTCCTGATCTCCCGGTGCAGTGGGGCTGCCAGCTCTCTCGCCCTCTCAGCCCCACGGTCCAGGACTTGCTCCAGGTGACCTGGGTCGGCCCTCAGCCTTTCGATTTCACCCCTAATGGGCCCGAGTTCTCGATCACGGCCTCGGCCACCACCCGCTTTGTAACGCGCCGTGTCCAAACCCCGGCTTTGACGCACGACCTCCTCGACGCTCGCTCCGGTCACGGCCGTGTGCACGGCCACCAGGTTGGACACCCCCGGACGCCTCTCCGGATCGTAGGTGGACCTCGGAGGTGGAGTCGGTCACTGCTTTGCGGAACTTCAGAGCTATTTCCTCCGGTGAATCGGTGATGCTCACGGTGGCTAGCCTGTGGGGGTCGGATTTCGACATCTTCGCTGTCGGATTTCGCAACGATTTCACTTTCCTCGTTTCACCTGCGGTTGGAGAGAATCGAATAATGTTGTTTGTGGAATGATCCAGGCCAGTGATGTCTCAACCTTTGTCAGTAATGTACCTCTTTTTAATCGTCAACATTATCATGTACCACCCCACCCCCAACCACACACACACACACACCACCCCCTCATTCCACTTGCATTTCATGAGCAAGCTTTTCTTAAATAACTAGCGACATACACAACTAGGGGAATAACAATTAAATATACAATTTGGAAAGGCTATAAAACGCTAAATAAGAGTTAAATATATCAATGTACCACACCTGTAACCACTGGAAGGTATTTTGTACATCCTGAAGTACCTGTAGCCCTGGTTGAGAACCGCTGCTCTAGCAGACCTTGACTTTATTGCACACTGAATACCATTAATTGTGTCAACAACAACCGAAACAGAGTTGTCAGTAAGTTGACGTGAGTCGCTGTGCGCAGCATTGCATCAGTCTAATGTTTAAAGGTTGTTTGAACACTATGCTCACAGGGTTCCACAAACAAAATCATTGATGTGGGGACATGTTGGGAGGACAATGTCTGCAATAACTTTACCCTCCCATCTACACGTTTTAAGAAAGCAATGCCTGCTGTGTTGTAGGGTCCGTCGATATGGAAATTTTCCGATTTAGATATATCGATGGGCTCATATCGAGATATACCGATATATCGATATTTCCAGGTTTTTCGTACTGCGCATTCGCGCGCATTCGGGGCCTATCACCTCAGGAGGTAAATATCTTTCTCTCTCTGTGTCTCTCACTCTCTCCATCTCTGTGTTTCTCTGTCTGTGTCTCTCTTACATCCCCCCATCTCTATTTATCAGTATATTATCACATCCCCCCCCCCCCCCCCAGCTGTCTCTCCCCCCCCCCCCCCCCCCCCCCCCACTTGCATACCTGTATATTGTATTCGAGGACGATGAATACAATATGGCGGCTTTGCACCTCTGTCTGTGCATTGTGTATAGGCATGAGCATTCTGGGTCTTGTGGTTCAGTGTGCGGCATTCCGATTTTTTACCTCGATATATAGATTTTTTGATATATCGATATTTTTGAAATGCCTATATCGGCGTATCGATATGACAACTATATTGGGTTTTAGCGATATATCGATATATCGCCGGACCCTACTGTGTTGTAACAAGCAGAATGCTGTATACTAAATGGCAAGTTACAGATTTGATTTCACTCGAGGACCATCTGTCCGGTCTATGACCACAACAACAACAACAACAACAACAACAACAACAACAACAACAACAACAACAACAACAACAACAACAACAACAACAACAACAACAACAACAAAACTGCATTTGTATAGCGCCTTTCGGGTCGGGAGGACGTCCAGAAGCCTTCACAATATCCACCAAATCCATTCTCTGGCAGATAAAATGCATGGTTTCAAGACAGCTGGGTCTGTAGGTACAGTACAGTTAAAAGTCGCTCTGGTTTCTCAGAATTGGGACTTACTTAAAATAGCTCTTGGCACAGGAAAGCAGTGGCCGTAATTGTTGTTGAAGGTGCGAGCCAGGTCCTGTGTGAGTTCCAAGTGTTGTATCTGATCTTCCCCAACGGGCACGTGGGTTGACCTAATAAAGAGACAAAGGCGCAGAGCTTTCAGCTCCCCAAGAAGAAAATCGGTGATGATCTAAACAGAGGTTTAAGGCATCATGTAAACATTCTGCTTATTGCAATATATTGTATATATACTGTGTATTTGAAGAACTCTGAGACGGCGTCTGGCGTGGAGGGAGTTGTTGTTGTGTATATATATAGATATATAGATAGATAGATATATATGGGTGTGTGGAACAAACCAAATGGAGGCTAGACAGACATTTCTAGATGAGTCTCTGTTTCCAGTTTGCGAAACTAAACTAAAATGATGCGGTATTCCTTGAAGACCAGTGGAATTGCAGCAATTGTAATGCACTGGACACACCATCCATTTATATCCCATAAGATAATGGCTGACCTGCACCTCAACTCCAATCACCTGCTTTCGCCCCACATCCCTTGATACCCTGACCTCACATGTCTAGGCAACGGTTCAGCTGTCTAAATCGAAGGGACAATTTGCGATGACTGGCAAATATTGTTAGTTTTGCAAGGACTGCAAATCCAGGTATTTTAAAGCAGTGAAATCATCCGTGGCAAATGTATCTTGTCTGTCCATCTGATGCACATTGACTAGGTCTAGTAGTTCACGTGGATCACGACACAAAGAGGGAATGAAACGTGCCCACAAACAAACTCTGGTAAGATACAGATACAGACGAATGCCCAGAAACACTAGGTTGCTGAACAGCGCAAAATTTAATAACGTTGAATAACGTTGTTTGGACTGAATGGTTGTCTTTGGATTTTGCACAATAAATTGGAAGGGGAAGCTATGGAATCCCCCCCCCTCCCACCCCCATAGTTTTAAACATAGATGAGCGGTAGGCAACCCAGCTGGAGAAAATATTTACACCTATTGGGTTGGGGGGTATATATCTGTAGAGTGATGGAGTGACAAGGAGCCTGCATTGTTAAATGATCGGAGGTCCCGTAAAACTTATTAACCACGTATTGAAAAGCATTTCTTACTTGTACAAGAGTATGTCCGCAGACTGCAGGACCGGGTAGGTAAACAGACCCACGGTGCCCTCGTTACTCTGACCAGAGGTTTTCACCTGCGGAAAGAAACTAACCTGTTAGAAACAGTGCCAACCAGTTGTAGCCAGCTGACAACTTGGGTCTAAAGCAGCTCTGCGATAGGAAGCAATGTCAATGCGTCAGGGCAAAGGGACACACGTGTCCAGAAGACACATGTCACCTAAACGGGGATGCTGTATTTCCGCAGGTCAGCAGTCTCCTTCCTTTCCCTCGGATTTGCTCATATATAATAACAAGTTTGTGGATAAATGTTTTTTCTTTTTTCTCCTTTTAGGAATAGGGAAAGGCAAACGCTAACTTGCTTAGTTTATGTGGCAAGCAGCAGTTAATGTGGGTGGCTCCACACGGCAGCGGGGGGGGGGAAGAGTGGGGGGATAAAATGAAGACGCGGAGAGGACAGAGCCTTTAGGTATGATTTGAAGACGGGCAAAGAGGGGATAAGACAGAGAGACTGAGGCAGGTAATTCCAGAGATTCAGGGTACTGTATACAGTAGAGACAGATATTGTAAAGTAAATTACTTTTCCATATTGGGATTGGCCAGATAGACTGCAATATTAATTTACTTGACCTTGTCTCACACCCTACGAAAGACCAGTTATTTGTGCTAAGTGCTCCCAGTCTTTTACTGCGCGTTACACTCTCTGCGATGCTCGCTGCACGAAGGGCACGCTATAAATGCAAGCTGCCGTCGCCATGGTGCAGTGAGGTGAGGTTAGCGGTACTTGCCTTCCACTGAGGTAAGTGACGCAGGCGCGGCATGCTCGTGAGACACCCCAAAATCCAGGCTAATTCCGTGTGTCCGGCCACCTGAAAAGGCAAGCAATGGCGAATTAGTAAAACGTTGACAGGAGTGGGGAGACTTACAAAGGTTGCGAGTAAGGACGCCCTCCCTCCCTCCCTCCCTCCCTCCCTCCCTCCCTCCCTCCCTCCCTCCCTCCCTCCCTCCCTCCCTCCCTCCCTCCCTCCCTCCCTCCCTCCCTCCCTCCCTCCCTCCCTCCCTCCCTCCCTCCCTCCCTCCCTCCCTCCCTCCCTCCCTCCCTCCCTCCCTCCCTCCCTCCCTCCCTCCCTCCCTCCCTCCCTCCCTCCCTCCCTCCCTCCCTCCCTCCCTCCCTCCCTCCCTCCCTCCCTCCCTCCCTCCCTCCCTCCCTCCCTCCCTCCCTCCCTCCCTCCCTCCCTCCCTCCCTCCCATGGAGTGAAGCTATCCCTTTGGCTCTCAGCTCCTTCGGGACGTCCTCCCGACGTGAACGGGACTCTGTAAATGTAATTTTGTTGTCGTTGTTGTTGGCTACCCAACTGAGCTTGGCAAAGTTACGTTTTGGCTTTGCTGGAAGCTTGTGTGACCGCTATTGTCACTGTGCTCAGCGGTTACTGAGGTACTGAACCTCAGTGAAGGAATGCCCACACTACAGTCTGTGATGGCAACTCTGACATTATTATATAAGGTGAAAGTTTCGCTGGATAGTCCAGTTGCGGAAACTAATAATAACTACCGTTTGTTGGTCTCTGGGGGTAAAGGAGGCAATTAATTCCTCGTGACTGAGCAGTGACTGACGAGAGGGTAGAGCAGATGTTATGCTTTGCAACTACAACACAACAACAACAATAAAATTACATTCATAGAGCAGCCTTTCACGTCGGGAGGACGTCCCTAGGCCCTGAAGAGTCAGGACGGGACCCGAGCAAGGGAGAGGGGCAGGGTAGGGGGGAAGGCGAGGGGATGGGCAGGAGAGAGTTAGGAGGGGGAGGGAAAGAGTTAGGAGGGGAGGGAGAGAGTTGGGAGGGGAGGGAAAGAGTTAGGAGGGGAGGGAGAGAGTTGGGAGGGGAGGGAGAGAGTTAGGAGGAGAGGGAGAGAGTTGGGAGAGGAGGGAGAGTTGGAAGGGGGGGGGGAAGAGATTTTGGCGGAGAGGGAGAATGTTGGGAGGGGAGGGAGAGAGTTGGGAGGGGAGGGAGAGAGTTGGGAGAGGAGGGAGAGTTGGAAGGGGGGCGGGGAGAGATTTTGGCGGGGAGGGAGAGAGTTGGGAGGGGAGGGAGAGAGTTAGTAGGGGAGGGAGAATTAGGAGAGGGAGAGAGTTTAGGGGGGGAGGGAGAGAGTTGAGAGGGCAACTATATATTGTTCTTTCAACACGTGTCCTCAACGTCAAGATGTGTCCCATGTTAATCAGGATCTATTTCTGGAAGGCTGGATCGATCTTATTTTGTTTAATTCCTTTCATTAAATAACCTCCAGATGAAAACCACTCATGGGGGTCTTTAACAAATCGAGTTAAACAGATGAGTAAAGTCCCCCCCCTGTCAACCCAAACAGCTCTTCGTACGCAATGTAAAAATTCGGAGTCGTAACCCAGGCTGTTCCTTAATCCTAGCCGTCAGACCATCCTGCGATGAATACAAGTTTGTGAAAAGTTGAAAATCTGCCTGCTTTTTGTATGAAATACTTCACCAGCAGATCCTTATTCGACCAATGCCCCCACCTGCCTGTTTCTGGCTGTCATGTCACTCCCAACCTTGAATCCACCCCCCCGCCCCCCCCCTCCCCGCACCCTGCTCATTCAGGCTAACAAAACAGCACATCCCACAGATGTAGAAATGTTGCTTGCCCCTTATTCTAAGGAAGAATATATAAGTTGAGAGAGACAGAGAGAGAGAGAGAGAGATAAGATGGAGAAGATTTTGTTTTGAGAACTGTTAGGGCCATAAAGGCTAGGCTTGTCTGGAGTAACCTACGTCCCCTACACTATGCAATCTGGCCGATCACAGTCATATTTGGAAATGGGGACGAAAAATACATTTCCAGTGCAATTCACTACAGCTTTCTGCTGAAAAATATACGCGTGTATCGAGCTGGGAAAAAAAAGAATGGTTATATTAACAGATATCTTTGAAACGTGGGTCTTTGTGAGTTTTTCGCCGGAAAAAAGATTGTAAACCCAAACGGTTTTCAGCTGGAGGTTTCACTGAGATTGTAAAGAACCCTATCTTGTTCCTTGCTTTGATCCCGCGGCAGAACCTGAAGGCTTTAGTTGAGGTGCTGCAGTACAGCATAACAAGTGGGCCACATGGGGAGGGATGAGCAAAGCTGGAGAAAACATATCAAGATTTTATCCTGTGCGGACGCTCTGAAGCTGAAAGAGCAGAGAGAGAAGGGCGGGCGGAAAACCACTAACTTTTGACCCACTGCCACGGTTATGCTTGATGTTGTGAGGTTATTTGCACAATTCAAACACCAGACTGTAACACCCCCCCGCCCCCCCCACCCACACCTGTGTACAGCCCACTTGCAAACGCTGCTTTACTAAGCTCCAGTCAGGTTGCATCTTGCAACCCAGTGAAGTCAAGTATTTTCTTTGGATGAATATTTTATTTGTACATGTGGAATGCAAAACTTTCTATAATCTTTAGGAGGCCCGATAGCCAATAGCTCTACCAAAACAATTATTCTTGTTTGGGGGTGGGTGGGAGACAGAAAAAATACATGAAAAAATAAAAAAGTACTTGAAAAATGTAACTGAAACTGACCTTGGATTGTTGAAAGAGGATTGATTGCTCGGGGTTAATGCCACATGCCAGGAGGCTGGCAGTCATGTTGAGAATATTTACTCGCAGCGTGCTGGGGTCCTGGGGAACGGTGATGGAGTGCAAGTCCACGATACTGTACAGCGCGCAGCTGCATGCAGTTTGCAGCCTCACCCAGTTTTCAATGGCTCCGAGATAGTTCCCCAGGTGAGGGATCCCGGTTGGCTGGATGCCGGAGAAGATTCGGCCAGCGTGGGTCTATTCGCGAAGAAAGATAATGTTTTGCTCGTCAATGCCGCAGCAGCACACCAAGACACTTCTCGCGGTCGGCAAAAGAAGCAGCAATCACCTGCACGGATTTCGGAGCGTGCAGTGGACTAAAACACGGACCTTTTCTGCTTCAGAACGCACCTACGGTCACCTCCCACCTCCTCCTCTCCCTGACATCTTGCTTCTGTGTCAGGGGAGTGAGAGACAGTGGATCACTCTCCCTGGCTTCCTTCAAGTCCGGTCTCAAGACCCTCCTCTGCGACGGGTCCTACCCCAAATCTCCCCCTTTCCCTCCACCTTCCCCGTCCCCGATCCCGGTTTGGGTCTGAAACAATGACTGTCCAGCACCTTGGGACGTCCTCCTGATGTGAAAGGCGCTATACAAGTGTAATTTTGTTGCTGTTATTCACTGTCAAGTGAATAACCTTGTATGAGGATGCGCTGTATAAATATATCAAAATTGTTGTGTTCCAGATTAGATGAATTTCTCTGCTTTTAGTAGCTAAAACCAGCAGATTTGTATAATTCGCTTAATAAAATAATTCAGACAGAGTGGATTTTAAATTAAAATGTCTTGGGTTTAATATGTTTCGTCAAAAACAGCAATTTCCAATGGAAAAGTGAAAAAATTAGAGATCCCATCTGCCATCTCTGTGTTTCAGATGGACAATAATAATCCTCCGTTTGATATAGCAACTTGTCACATCTTCAGGACATCTCAAAGCGCTTTGCAGAATATACTGTAAAGTGAATTGACTGTACATTTTGTGGGTGAAACGCAGCAGCCCATTGCGCACAGCAGTGTCCCAAACAATTGTACATTGATTGACTATTTTTTTTTGAAGGAACTATTCAGATGTCACCCTATCTGAAGAAAGCAGTAAAATCCTCTTGGTGCTCTGGCCAATATTTCTCCCTCGTGCAAATTCATGGGAAACAATCTCCAAATAAATTGTTCATTCACCTCAAAAGACAGCGAAGGTGAGAAGCTTGTCACAGTTATCCACTGAACTCTCAGGAGGCACACTATAAATTGATACACTCGTGGGTTAGTTACTCTGCTGTGAAAGCTAGTGATCTACGAGTGTCCTTGGATGTCAGGCTAGTGGGCTCAATTGCTAGTTCTTCTCACATCCGAGACAGATGATTATGTGCTAACATTATTAACACCATCCACCACCAACAAATTGCATTGATATGGCGCCCTTCACATGGGGGGGTGGGGGGAGGTGCGTTCCAACATCAACATTTGAGCTCATGGTCTAGGCTGACCCACCAATACTAATAATAATCCTTGCATTTGATATAGCACCTTTCATGCCTTCTAGACGTCTCAAAGCGCTTCACAGAATATACTCAAGTGAATTGACTGTATATTTAGTGGGTGAAAAACGGCAGCCAATTGCGCACAGCAGTGTCTCACAACACAGTCGTGGATTGAAATTTTATTATTGTGGGTTTTTTGGGGAGGGATTATGATTAGGTGTGTGTGGAGTAAGGAAACTTGTCCAAGGTTTTGCCCTGACCTGCCTGGATACGAACACAGGTTTCACGCTTGTAAGGGTATATCTTGTGAGATACTGGGAAGCATTGCATTGTCAGAGGTGCTGTCCTTCGAACATGAAGTTAAATGGTGAATAAATTAGCTCATACCTCATACAAACAAATACTTTTTTACCAAACCAACAAAATGACTGTACTTACACACAGCTTACAATATTAATAATCCTTGCATTTGATACAGGGATACGTAAAGTGCCTCAAACCGCTTGCAGTGTACTAACTGATGAATTGTAGGGGATATGGAGCAGCCAATTTTAAAGCAAAAAAACTTTGGGTTAACATCCTTCAATTCAAGTTTCCACAAATTCCATCCATTTCCCCAAAGCGATAGTGTGTGGGTTTACAGACGCACATTTAACGTCACTGTGGCAAAAACTAATATTTTTCAATGTGCTTTCTAACAACGTTTGACGTTTATAGATATATTTAAAAAATCACTTTTTTTTGTTGTGGTTGGGCGGGTGGGGGGGAGGAAACAAAAACAGACTGTAACTAAAAAAATTAATATTTCTGGTGACAGTGGGCGTTTGTTTCCTCCTCTCATATCCTGCACTATGTGGAGACACAACAAAAAGGATGAAATCCCCAGATGGCAAGCTCTCAGATGAATCATTGTGGAAGATGCTAGGCTGAGACAAAAATCCGCAGAGAGACAGAGAGAGAGAGAGAAAAAGTATATAAAAATAATCGCACCAGACAGGCTGCTTTGCTGCACTTGATAAATAATACTATACTTGCATTTGATATAAGTAGTGCCTTATCATGTCAAAATCACTTCACACAATATACTGTAAAGCAAATTGTATATCTATGGGCGAAATGCGCATAGCAGTGACCCACAAAACAGTCGTGAATTGGGTGGCTAAATTATTTTTGGGGGGGAGTGGGTGGGATGATTACTAGAAACTTTGTCAATCTGAGTAGCATTGGCTGAGGTCTTGTTTCCTCTTTGCCAACAAGAAACAGTACTTGGGGAGTGAGGGAGTGGGGCAGGAAGAGAAGATTGGGTGTGGATCAGAGATCCAAAAAAATATTTTGCCGTAAGAAGTTGAAATCCTTCTCTGTTGATCATTCGCTTTCCAATAGACTTGTTTATCTTCAAAACAAATTAATATTTAGCTTTGCTCTAATACGCTGCATATTCTGCTATAATTTAATAAAGTCATTGACTTAAAATGCATGTGGACTTCTATCGCTTTTCTCAAATCCTTTAAGTCGATTGGGTGCATTTTTGAGCAGAGAAGTCACTAATGTTGTCACTCAAGTGTGCCATGTTATGTTGGAACGCCACCAACATTTTATGAGGAATGTTTTCACAGCATGTCAATCTTGAAATCCTCTCCCAACACAAAATGCCATACAGATGCGTTTGACCCCTTTACTTTTGTGTGTTTGCCTAAAAATAAACTTTAACTCGATGAACAGAGGTCAAATCTATACAGTTGGGAGATCAGAATCAAAATGAATCGGCTCTGCCCTTTCCCCGCCCCTCCTAAAGTTCTGATACAGTATTTCCCTATTTAGGAGGCACAGCCCTGGACACAATCGAAGGCTGACACTGGCGCAGAGTAACGTGTGTTGCTATTAGTTCATAAGGCTGGTATGCAGCTGTTTCGGAGAAGGGTCAAAGAACCAGACAGCCACGACAAATGCAATCCGCTCTAGTCAGCCCACCAACGGCGTGGTTAACCCCTGAAGCTCGAGTGATTAATACCCACACGGAGGTTTCACAACGGAAGCGCTACCGTTAGGAATAACGCACTGTAATCTCGCGGAGAGGTTCGCTCGTAACCCACAAGGGACAGTGTAATAACAATAGTCGTGAAGGATGTAGTCAGCGAGGAAGAAACATAGTGGATTGTTAAGTAAGCTTTCCTCAAAGGAGGTGGCGTTTCTGGATGCTAGCCCATGTTGTCACCGCGATTGACTGAAATCCCATTCCTCTGGCATTGCCCAGCTCAAGCGCACACTTGCAGCTGAAAGAGGGGCTTCGCTAGATCGGCCCATCCATCTGCTATCAGATGTCCCTCCCTGCGGGAGATCCTAACAAGCAAATGGATAAACAGAACCGGGAGGTCCCATTGCCACGTCTTTTTCAGGCTCTAAATAAATGGTTTACAGGATGATGAGTGTCTCCGCTCTGTCAATCTTGCAAAGCATCCAGGGCTCTCGCACAAGATGATTATGCTGCCAAAGCCATGGTTGTTCTGTCCTTAACATTCTTAGCACAAGCTGGGCTGTCTCTTGGAGTGAAGTCCAACCCGGTGAGAGACGTCATATTTTGGATGGTTGCAGAAAAAATAGTCAATCCTTGAAACCGTTCTACTAAGTTGAGCAGAAAAGTTTCCCTATATCAGTGTGTCTGATCTGTATGACAACAAGGCAAAATAAAGTATGGAAGATAAAGTGTGTCCTCGCTCGTCAACATAGTCAGCCATTGCCTGCTTTTGGAGAGAGAGAGAGTGAGATAGAGAAAGATAGGGCATGGACAATGGCATCCTCCTATTCTTATGTTCCTATGTTCCAGTTTAACCCTGTTGACATACTCCGTTGCAATTAGGGGATGTGGGTTCAATACCCTATTGAATAAGTAATATTTTTTACCCACTGAATATGCAGTTTCACACCCAAAAATCATTTCCAGGCACACTTCTGATTTTTGACTCCCGATGCCGTTCCAAGAACTCCCCTTTCTCCCTCATTCTAATTTACATTGCCCCCTCCCACTCTCGAAAAGCGAAACGACAAGCAGGATTCCAATTTCTGAGAAATTTAGTTGCCAGAATTATATTCGTATTGCCTCTGGCTACTGGACTACCAAGATTTTGACATCTGGAAGCTATGCAGTTTCTTTTTTTCTTCTTCTTCTTCTTCTAAATACATTTTTGTTGCCAGTTCAACCTCGGTGTATGAATGGAATGGAAATAATTTGAAACACACGTGTCCTTGGGCGAGAAAGAACAAATCTCTTGTCCCCCCAAAATGAAAATGGGATTGGAAACTTCAAAAGTAGTTGTCTAATACAGTACATGGCGATTGGCAAATCAGAGTTAGAAATGGTGACTGCCTATGTCTCCTGGGAGTGGTTCGTGCTATCTTCTCCAAGCTCTGGTCTGATACAATCTACTTCTGGATTAGAATTCCCCATGCTTGGCAGGTTGCTTTGAACCATATTTGGGTTAGTAGAATCTATATGAGATGTTCTGTGCTACTCAGAGTCTCAGTTGATCAAGATTGCTCTCTCAGATCAAGATTGCTGCCTCTTAGACCCAACCCAAGCAGCAGATTTCATTTCCAACAGAGAAACTTCACTGTCTGGGGATATATTATAAAACCCAATCTGACCACAGCTCCAGAAACCTTTTTTGGAATCACAGTGAATGCGGAGAACTCTCAGTGTGGTTTGGATAACCCTCAAGCACGGTGACGGGTTTTCATGTGTCAAGACACCCGGCCGACTACAACAAAAGTGTGGAATTCTTCCCGGTTTGCGAATTGATCTCCAAATAAATTAAACTCAACGATTGGAGTGTGAACAAAACAAGAATCGAACATGGCATAAAACGAAACCGGAACACAATTCCACAATCGCTGCCAGAAAGATTAAAGTCCTAGTCCTTGCGTGTTCTTTAATAATCCTACATTGTATCTTGGGAGCATATGTACGGGAATTAGACGCGGTTCCAAGAAGATCATCGGATTGGCTATTTTGACTGGCAGGCTTGGGTGACCCTCAGCCTCGACACTGAAAGAACAACATCGGTTGAGTATTCTCTGCAGTGAAGAAAAAGCAGTCAACAGAAAACGGCAATGGGCAAGAGGTGAAGGGTAACTTAGTGGGAAACTAAATGAGCTGGGAGTGGACACGGGCAATGTTGTGTAGGCCAGCCTTGCCTTGGTTAAGCACTCCCAAAGGCGTTGCCTCCCGTGAAGGGAGCTATATTATAAATTCAAGCTGCTGTTGTTGTTGTGAAAAGCACTACCACTTTATCCTAATCCCATTAAGTACAATCTACTGCCTTTGGACAGATTTTGCCACCACACAGTTGTCGCCTGCATCGAACAACAGGCCTGGCTGTCCTGCTAGAAATAAAGGCTTTTTAAAACAGACGTTTTTGAAAAGGAGTATGAAAATTATGCCCCGCCACCCCTTCAAAAACACAGCAGGCCTAACAATCAGCATCACAATAAAATGAGCAATGAGCTCAGACTCACGGGCTGCTGCTCTCGAGACAGCCCTGAAAGTTGAAATCAGCAGAGGGCATTGGGTAATTGTCAAACACAACACACAGTCTGGAGGAAAGTGGGGGTGGAGCGGGGGGTGGGTGGGGGGAGAGAGGGAAAACAAAATGACTAATGATCCAAATCTGGACCTTGTTCTATTTTTCTACTGCTCGTCTAGATAGCTCCATCTTCCCAGATGAAGACGTGCAGGCAAAGTATGAAACTTGATAGAAAAAACAGTTGATCTGCGTTGGTGTACAGTGGTCCACGCGAGTTCTTTTAGAGAACCACTGTTAGAAAGCAATATCCTTTACCTAGGTATAGTTACTGGGATTTTTCAGACAGTGAACGTTGTAAAGTTCTTTCTTCGTTCTCTATAATTACTGGAGCACTTGACAATGCCAAGTGTTGGGAACCACAGGCACCAAGCAGTTACCAGTCACACACACACACACACACACAGAGACGCACACAGACCCAGACACACACACAGACACAGGGAGACCATTGGGGGTTTAAGAAGCGGAGTGGCATCATGTTTTCTGAGAAATGTTCCTCGGTGGCAAAGGGGGCCACTTTTTATAAGTCCGTGAACATTTTCCAAGTTCAGCGCAAGATTTCATTACATTGATTGGGACGGGAATCCGCAGTGAGCAAAATGACTTTTTAAAAACATACCTGATGAGTGGGATTGTGAGGTCCACTCCTAATTTTCTGTCCTCCCTACAAACAAGCTCCTTGCCTGAGCACTACACATGTGGCAAAAGAAAGGACCCGTTCATTAAAATTTTGCGGTTCATGGTCAAGACAGGTAAGATTGATGTTTTCCTCCGCAGTTCCCACTGTGAGGGGCGGGACAAGCACAGAGACCTGTTGTAAAAGCTAGAGTGCCTTAAGAGGGAGCTGCACACTATGGGGTCCTAACACAGCGAGTCTTAACCCTCGCGTTGCCTGCATGGGCTTGACCTTGAGAGCGACACTGGATACCTGTAACCTTCAGCCAAACCATATTACTTTTGCTTCACTTTCGCTCCACCTGTGTGTGTTGAAAAATAATGTCTACGGCATTGTGCGTATAGTGAAGCATAGATCAAGAAATTCACGCAAGGATGAGAAACGCAATTCTGAGTATAAAATGTCATTTCAAATAAACATATCAGTCCTATTTCTGTTTTCAGAGGGTTAAACCTGCAGTTTTCCAAACTGATTTGAGGCTACATATTTCACCACAACTGACCATTAAAAAGATCAGCTTTTATGATACACAATTTTCTTTTCCCCCCCATTTCCCTTAAGGAGGTTTGGAGTCCCATTCAGACTGTTTGCTTTACTCAATAAAGTAATTCAAGATTGAAAACTTCTGAATGAAAGAAAACTTCGCTGCAACATTTGATACTGTAACTAAGTTTACAGTAAGTTAACAGATGCATACATTTTTTTTAATTAACTGAAAATAAGTTATTGAAAGTAAGTTAACAGGCATGTCCTTCCAATGTGAAAGGCATTATATAAACGTAAGTTGTAGTAGCTGTTAACAGACCCATAGAAATTAGTATGATTATTTTTATCTGCAAAACAAAGTTTGATATTTTCAGAACAATTGGCGATAGGTTACCTAAATATTTAACGTGGGCAACATGATTCCAAAGGCAAGAGAAAGCGGGAGTTGGGGAGTCTAACTTACTGAAGCAAATTTGATGTTTTAGAAATTAAATACTGTGCATTTCTTATAAGAAATGTCACAAATTAGACACCCCATTAAACCATCAAGTGTTTCTTTTGGGGGAAAAACAACGCTATGACAGAAAACAAACGCCTGTTCTCCGTGACCACATACAGCCTCATATTGCTGCAGAAATATCCGCTCTCCAGATAGCCACCACGTCTAAAATGCCTAGTGACTGCAGTCGTGGGTTATTCTGTCCCAAGCAAGGGACCTCAAATAGCATTGTGTACTGCAGCAATGTGACCCTGACTTCATACCCCAAATATCACAGTACCTCAGAGTGCGACTTGTCAAAACCAATTTGTGCATAATCAGGGAAGATGTGTGCAGTGGAGATATGCCAATTGGAAACTAACTCGTGAAAGCTAAAACTCACTGGAGTGCCACAAATGTTTTGGTGACCTGTGTTAACATTGATCCCGAATCTTTGAACTTGGGTGACCGCACAAAGCACCGACTCAGAATCATTGCCTGAAAACCAACAAGGATTTGCTCTAATTACCCTAAAGTAAAGACTCTCGGAAAATAAATACCACTTTCATCTTTTGAATAAACAGTTTCCCTTCATAGCAATGAGTAAATTGCTTTGCGCCAGACATCTGACCAGATTTTAAAACATTTACTCAAGTAACCCATAACAATATGGAACATTTCATACTGGGATTCACAACAGAAATGCACAATTTATGCAATAATCCTACTGATTCTGCTCTTTGCCTCATGTGTTTGATGCTATTATCGGGAGCCAGCTTTGCGAAGCGCAGCTATGAGGCGGATCACATATTTCTGATGTAAAACTCTGTAAGGAAGAAAAAAAAATGTTGTTGCATCGAAATGGATTTAGAACCCAGTTTCATCAAACAATATCTAAGATGACACTATGGTGCAGTGTTGGGAGTAGTGTCCGGCGATATATCGATATATCGGTTATATCAGTATAATTTTTCATATCGATGTGCCGATATTGGAAATTCAAATATATTGATATAGCGAAAAATTCTATATGTAAAAAAAAATCGGTATATCGCAAATAACGGTATATCGTGTCCGGTGATATATCGGTTATATCGGTATAATGCGGACTTTTTCAACTTACCTTGTCAATATCTGAATGTATGCGCGCACCCCCGAATGCACGCGCATGTCTGAATGTGTGCGCATGCGCAGGACAAAAAAAAACGCAATATCGATATATCGGTATATATCAATATGGGCAAACCGATATATCGATATCAGAAAATTTCGACAGACCCTAGTTGGGAGAATGGTGCAATGGACATTACATTGTGGGCAGTGTCGTCTTTCGGGTGAGATATTAAAATCTGAAATCCTGTCCGTCTGTATAGATGGATATTAAAGAATCCATGCCGGGTTCTTCACAGCTATTTGAAGATATGAGTTTCTACTAGTTTCCTGACTGACAATCTCATGAATATTGAGACAGTTACCCCCGGTTGGTACGACATTGCCGTGTGCAAATTGGCTGCTGAGTTTGCGTACAAAACACACAGCCTCTACACTTTACAGGGATTACTGTAAAGTGATTAGGGACATCTAGGCGCTATATCTCGACAGTGTAGTGGTTTTGATTTTTGTATAAAAATATTCTAATCACGATTTTCTCGACAAAAGCACTTCTTATATTTTGTGATATTGTAACCATACAGTTCCAAGCTTTTAAAAAAAAACTGAAGGTAAAATTAAATATCGGTAAAAGTGGCCACAAAGGAAGCCATATATCAGAGTACCTGTCCACACAAAATCTCTGCGAAAGTTAGAAGTCATCAATCTACGACAGCTTGTTTTAAACGCATGGGAATCACAAATACGCTTATTGCGGGGAATGCCAACAATGAAAGCTGAACAACAATTGTAGAAACGGATTAAAGAGGTTAATCCTGTTCAGCAGTCAGGTGGTCAAAGGAGTAAGGCAAATAGCAGGACAAAAATACCTGCAATACAATACAGTAGCTGACTCAAATAGTACTCAGAATTCATATTAACCTGGTCACAGGGAGCCAGTGAGCACAGACGCCTCAAAAAAAATACTCATTGGCTCAGTTTATATCTGAACTAAACTCCCAAATCAGAATCCACATTCCCAGGCTATAGACTGAGAATTCTCAATTTGATAAATGGGCATTTTGTGATTGCTTGAATTCAGGAATCACAATTTGAAGGACAATGGTCCGAATCCGTGAGGAATACTCCATAGCTCTGTTTTGCCACCAATCGAATCATAATTGCAAAGGTTAAATCGCTTCTTTTCCTACAAACCAACAGATCACCCTTCTGTGTTTTCAGGCCAATTCATGTGACCCGTGTTTTAAATACAATCCTTTAGATTGTATTCAACTTATCGAGGTAGCTTTCTGGGATTGAACACTGTTCCTCTGTTTGGAAGTTATGACATTCCTTTGTGGCAAAAAATGTAAACTTCTACTGTCAAATGTCCCACTACTAATGTATTTAGGGAAGGAGAAAATTGAGGAAAGTACACATAATTTAATCTCTCGCTATGATTAATGTCCAAGTTTTTTTAAACAAATACTGTAAGGTACATATCAGACATTTTCACAGTTGTGTATTTGTGGAGGAAATGTAGTTTCCAAAGAGAGGGTGAAACACAAATTGTAAAAGCATTTTATTCTCCCTTTCTTAATATTTTCAGTCGATTTCAGACAATACATCCCATTCAAGTAGTAAAACTGAACTTGAACTCAACGAATGCATTTTGCAAACAGATTCTACCCTCGGGCACACTCTCCAATCAGGATAAAACACAGGACAGCTTGAGATTCAACATTAAATGCTGTATAAGGTGACCACTCGCCCTTTGTAGCACTTAATATGTACTGTGTTCATTCAAATAAATCCACCGAAAAATCAGGTGATAAACTTTAGGTACTCGGGAAAAGAAGGATTTCATTCAACTTGTTTTGTTGTTAGATCATCGATGGTCAAGCTTTCAGCCTATCTCTCTGGAATGCCATTTTAGTCTCTCCAACTCAGACCCCTTTGTTCTCTTCACTCAAGGATGCTCTTAAGACCTTCCTCTTTAACTGCATTTCCGGTCACCTTTCACCTCGCCTTTCACCTATCTCAACTCCCATCCTTAGTTCAGCTGCCCGGTGGGATGTTGAGGACCGTCTGGGGCCTTGGGACATCTTCCTGATGTGAAAGGTGCTATATAACTGTCAAATTCTGCGTCACAACAGAACGTTTAATCCTATTCCCCTACATTTTCATCCTATCCCTTAATGTCCTCAATTTCCTAAGCAACCTTTCTAGATATCTGTATTTTAAGCCTCCTGATTCAGGGGGTAGTGCATTCCACATTTTAACAACCCTCGGTGTGAAGAATTTATTTTTGGATCTCACTTCTAACCAGCTTGGCACTCATTTCCAGGCTATCAATTTTAATTTACTTTCCACTTAAAAACATTAAAAACTTGACCTCGACCCTTATGCAGTGGTTCGCTGAAAGTATTTTTTTGATGAGCCTTTTACGAAGGCAGAGCAAAATCCTATTGAGATGAACAAGAAGAATCTCAACCAAAAAGCTAGGTCTACAGCATTTGAATTGCATCGTCTTGTTTTTTTTTACTATATGTAAAACAGCTTTGAGTTCATGGTAAACCCTGCCCCATTACGTTGATCCGCTCGTTAACTCGAAAGAGTCACACCTCTGGAGATTGTCATCTTTGCTGCTGATGGTGCTGCTGTGTTGTGTGCGCGGTGGCAACGGGAACAACTTTCCTGAAGGGGGGTTTCACTGACCAGATTCCCAATGAAAGGCCAAAGTCAGTTGCAACCGCGCCATAAGTCGGAACGCGGCAAGGACACCGGAACACCGCGCAATCCTGTCTTTCGCTTAGAAGTGGAACTTGTGGCAGTAGCTCGGGATTCTGCGCTGAGCCAGTTACCTTACGCCGGAGCCAAATGACATCATGACAAGCGCACTTCCCGATTCGCAATTAGCAGCCCTGGCTGCTTTTTAAAAAAAAAAAAAACATATATTTTTTAAAAAATAATGAAATCATTCCTTTTTTTTTATAAACACCGAGGGAATTTGCGATTTTGTCTTCGCACTCCATAAATTCCTGGAGTCACGCGCTTATTACTGCACTGCGACTGGCACGCATTAACCCTCGCAGAACCACAGGTCATTACCGCCACAAGTTATATAATATAATAATAATAATCCTCGCATTTGACATAGCGCTTTTCACATCTTATCGACGTCCCAAACGGCTTCACAGAATATATTGTAAAGTGAATTGACTGTACGTTAAGTTAAATTGAAGAGGGCCCACTCTCAGCTAAAAACAAAAACAAAACAAGTCAATTTGTTCACAGGATAGTTACCAACGATGGGTTGAGGCACCTCCAGAGTGTGCGCAGCTTGCAATTTAGCACTTTAGTACAAATGTTTACACTGCAGCGTTTTACGATGGCCCTCAGTTCTGGCGTTGACCTCATTTGAAGTGTGGAAATGTGCAAGAGGAAATAGCTGTGGCGCAGTACGCTGACAGGTTAAAAGTTGGGCTTCACGCCATCACACGTGAGCTCATGGAGGGAAGCAGGGATAACTATGCCCACATTCCAAGAAATACAGAGCCATCGACTGTATACGGAGAGCAGCGTGGTATCCTGGAGAGCACTGAGATACAATAAATCCCAAATTACAAAATTGTCGGCAAAATATATATATTTTTTCTGCTGACTTATTAAGTGCCAAAATCAACAGTTTGCGTTAGTTAATACAGTGAAGAGTTATGGGAATGAGCACAATAAAACGGTCGCTGTTGTTTTGGGTTGCTCACACCGATGGAGGTCACAAGAACGCTGCATATTAATCCTTAAATGTCCTATTTACATGCAACAGGGTCAGCTCAGTTTACTTGCAAAGCAAGCATTTTATGAACTCAATTCTAACATTAGCAGTCAACATCAGGAATCTCACAGCTTCAAGGTTAATGATCGGAGAATTCCCTCAAACAGCCATGAAGTGCACAATCAATTTGTTGAATCGTTGGCCAGGACACTAGGAGAAACTCCCTTCTCTTTTCAAATAGAACCAGGAGATCTTTAAACGTCCACCTGAACAGGCAGATGAGACCTTGGTATAACAGCTCATCAGAAGAACATTGCAACATACCCCCAGCTGTACAGTACTTAAGTGTCAGCATGGACTATACGAGTTAAATGAGAATAGCACCTTACACTGTTCACCATAAGTGATCTGGATAAAGCCACTAAATCTACAGGGATTTAACTCAGCAGCTGAATTTCAAATGGCTTTTTATACTAAGAAACACAAGACAGAACATACTGGGACAAATAAGTATTATGAACAAATAAAAGAGTTAGCATCAACATTTAAACTAAGAGTTGTGAAAAACACTCTTTAGTTAAAGAGTTAGTTAAAGCAAAAGAAAATGTTGAGGCTTTTAAGATGGTCCTAAGAAATGGTATTAACACCGCGATGACACTATACTTTTTATGTTTGACCCTATAAAGCATCGGTGTAAAGCATTGTGGAGTCCTGTAGCTCAGTGGTTAGAGCACTCGCCTTTCAAACGAGACACCCGAGTTCAATTCCAGGAGGGGTGAAACCTTGGGCAAGTTTCCTTGCTCCACACACCTAAGAATAATCCCTCAAAAAAAACAATAATACAGTAATTTGATCATTTCAATCCACGACTGTTTGTGGGACACTGTTGTGTGCAATTGGCTGCCGGGTTTCGCCCACAAATATACAGTCAATTCACTTTACACTCTATTCTGTGAAGCGCTTTGAGACAACAACAACAAAATTACATTTGTATAGGAGGCCAGGGAGAGGGTGAGCCGGAGGGATGGAATTCCAGAGGTTAGGAGCAGAGTGGCTGAAAATTAGCTCTCATTCAGGACTTAATGTCTAACAAGCAGTCTGTCAGGACAGCAGGGGTCCTGGAATCGACGGTAGAGGCAGAAAGATAGAGTTGGGTGTCATCCATACATGTGGACGTTGACCCCCCATGTCTGCGGATGACGTCACCAAGTGGGAGATATAGATATTGAAAAGTAGGGGGCCAAGGACAGAGCCCTGGGGGACGTCACAGGTGACAGGGCGGGGAGCTGGAAGAGAATGAAGGCACGATTGAGGAGTCGAACCAGCC
The DNA here is from genome assembly GCA_035084275.1 of Hydrolagus colliei. NCBI lineage: Eukaryota > Metazoa > Chordata > Chondrichthyes > Chimaeriformes > Chimaeridae > Hydrolagus > Hydrolagus colliei. Next base: position 83,156,307 of record CM068745.1, on the reverse strand, counting down.
GAGCGCAGGTCCGTGAAGATTAAGCTAGGGGGAGAGGCGGTGTAGGGGGATGGAGTGGTCGACAGTGTTGAATGCAGCAGAGAGGACAAGGAGGCAGAGAGAGCCCTCTAGACTAGAGATTTAGATGGCTTAATAGTTGTGTGTTGGGATAGGAGGATGAGGCAAAATTTAAATGCTGCGAAACAGACCTTCCCTCATACCTCCATCTGGATGTCTACTCTTGCCAGCAATTCATTTGTATTTATTTTTACAACTGGATTGTTTGCAATGTGTCAGCCAGCCTTTTGTAAGACATCATTCTAATCACTATTAACTTGCACTTCTCATTTGATTATCGTCTAATCATTCGCAAACAGCTGCTGACTCCTGGACTCACAGTAAAACACACCTCCCACATACGAATTTACAAACATTTGATCGTACATTTTTACGATCTTTCCGATACCAACATTTGATTCGTTTGTCGACAATTTTAAACATTTATAATATAGAGAGCATAAGATGTGCTATTTCTACTGTTGTTGAGGTCTGTTAACCAGAATTAATTTCATTTCAAAGTTCTTATTACATATCAACAGAGAAAAAGATACAAGGCAGTGAAATGATTCAGAGATGAGCAGATGAACAACGCTAGATAAAATAATGAGAGCAATTGGCAGACGAGATATAAAGGAAAATTCCGTACTCCATTAGAGGGAACCAAAACAAATGATCTTAAAATAAGATCTAAAAAAAACGGTAAGAAGATCAGAAAAGATTCCTTTATTGTAAAGCATTACAAGAATGCGAAAAACATGACTGTAAAAGGATTAATTGCAGAATAAATTAGGATGTTGAAAGGGAAGCCAAAACTCCACATATGAAATAAGGATATTTAGGGTTTAAAAGGGAAATGTGTTTAAAAGGAAGGGAAATGCGGTCAAAAAAAATTCACCATTAATCTAATAAAATGGTAGAACAGGCTCAACTGGCTGAATGAGAGACTCCTGTCCGAGTACTGTATTCAGAAACTAAAACTGAAAAACACATTGAATATTTGTAGAAAATAGCAGATTGACAACATTTGCAGACATTGCAGTGGAGCTTCCGGAGCAGACTGCCCAAGTCCCACAGGACCAGAGCTGCTCCAAAACCCAACAGTGGTTGGCACTGGACTGTAATTTACTAGCAATACACACACACACACACACACACACACATGACATAAAACTGAGGCAACAAAGCAGAATTGATAAGTATTACAGAAAGAGGAATTGGCCTCTGTCATTTGAGTAAACTGGAATGGACCTTGTAAAATAGCTCACAAAGGAATACCACAGGATTGGATCCTTTGATAATTATTTGTGCTAACATATGCCAAGGCAGCAGGACACGAGGTACACATTGAGTGTTATGAAGGGTAATTTAAACCAAACACCAGGAAGTATTTACACATAGAGGATAATGAATACCTCGAACGGGTTACCAGCGAGGGTGGTGAAGGCTCAGATTCAGCCACTGCACCCGAAAACTCTGGAATACTTTCATTCTATCCCTCCGCTTTGCCCCTCCTCCATCTTCAGATTGAGCCTGATCACCTTCCTCTTCGACCGCCAGTCAAACCCTCAGGGATGCTACCTTGCGTGACTGGCTATAAATGCAAATTCTATAAATGCAAGTTGATGTTGTTGTTGCCTCTCTTAAGGAACAGCTTAATGCTGTAATAGGACAATATTATTATTATTCGGGTTGGTAGTCTGAAAGGATAATACATAATAATCCTTGCATTTGATATAGCGCTTTTCATGTCTTCTAGACGCCTCGAAGCGCTTCAGAGAATATATTGTAAAGTGAATTGACTGTATATTGGTGGGCGAAACGCAGCAGCCAATTGCACACAGCAATATCCCACAAACACTTGTGGATTGAAATGACCAATTTTATTATTGTTTTTTTTTATGGATTATTATCAGGCGTGGGTGTGTGTGGAGTGAAGAAACTTGCCTAAGGTTTCGCCCTGATCTGCCTGGATTCGAACACAGGTCTCACGCTTGTAAGGCGAGTGCTCTAACCACCGAGCTATAGGTCTCCAAATGGCTTAATGATCCTTCATCTCCACTGCTCTCGTTATCACGAGACGTGTGTTCACATGGTGCATGCGCTGGTGTTCAAATAAACAAAGTTACCTCAAGTGGGCAATGTGAAAGACTCTTAAACAAGTCACCATTTACAATTGCTGACCACAGTCCAGTGAGTGTCACGGTCCAAATACTTAAAACCTTTTTTTGCTACCATGTAGTAACACAATAAATAAACTATTACCTTGACACAGATTCCTCAATTGCTAACATACTCCCAAGTGAAGCGAAATTAAAGCACAATTTCTAGGAATAACAAACGTATCACCAAAGTACAAACATTCAAGCAAATCTTCTTCTAAAACAAAGTTTTACATTGTCTTATGTCAGAGTTTATATGTCCAAATCACCAAGACAGCAAATATGTTAGAATTCCTGTATTTTTGAAAAATATATAACTTGAATCCCTTTTGGAACGCAAATTAAAATGACTGAAATGTGATTAATTATAAAAAGGAAAAAAATCCCGGAGCAGTTGGAACGTGACGGAACTCTCTCTCTCTATACATTTCCCTCTCTTTTTAGGAGAAATATTCCATTTTAAACATGAAACCATAAAGGACTAATCAGCTCTGTCAGGCATACAGCAAACAAGAAGCCAAATCCTAATTTACCATGATCTACACCACTCTCACTGATACCTGCTGGAGGAAACTTTTGGATAAATTCTAATTGGTAGAACCAAGTTGTGTTAAGTATTTCAAACTACATTAAATTGTGTTTTTTTTCCCCTTATATACAAAAATCCAATTTCCATGATGTACCAGCACATACATGAGGCAGAAAGAACTAGAGGGTTAGTGAGGCAGACGAGGAAGGCTGGAGCATCGAGTATAAACATTGGCATGGACTCGTTGGGTTGAAAGGCCTGTGTCAGTGCTGTTACAGTCAATGTATTTCTATTTACTGCAGTAGTTGTGATTTTCTAGAACCAGTCTATTTCATGTAAATAATATTATCAGAACATTCAGCTGATAATTGAATCAGTCGCAATTTTTTTAAATTTGCTTGCAATCAACCTGAAAACAGAGCAGACGTCAGCAAAATAATGAAGATTGGGACATCTATTTTATGAGTGATTAGATTCCCACTATGAATGTATTCCTGAGAAGACTCAGAGATTTTGTCTTCTGATGCTTCTGAATATGCTGTGTATTTCAATAATTTTGACCACCTGTGTGCTTAATATATTAAAGTCTAACATTCTGTTAAATGTACTGTTTCCAAACAGTATCTGTTCCATAAACGGTTGAAGGGAAGCAACAAGAGGCTTGTATAAAGCCAAGGGCGTTAATTTTATAACTCACCTTTAATTACTTTAAGAGGTAGTAAAGTTCAAAGTTGTAAAACTTTACCGATTCAGTCTTTTGCTCGGTATTACTTTCAAGAAGTCCAGGTGCCACTTTGAATTTTGCACAGAGGCATTTTCAAAGGTTATTTCAAAGGTTCAATCTTTTCAGGTGGGAAAAACTAGTCCGTGAAGGAGAAAATAAATGGGAGGGAGCAAGATGAAGGGAAAAGTGAGTAGGCCCTACCAACTTTTCTTGGCCACGAAAGGAGCAGCAATCGGAGATGAAATAAGACAAGCAAACAAAAGAGAAAGAGACCAGAGTGAAAGATTGTAAGGAATACCGCAGAAAAAATAAAATCGCGAGTGTTGTATGCAACATAAAGGTGTCTCCAATCTCATTGTTTATCCTGTGTGCCAGCTTATGGTGGTAGTGTACAGCAGGACTCCTGCGAGTGAAAATGGAACCTACATCGCTCTCAATCAATCAATCGATCGATCAATTAAAACTTACATTTATATAGCGCCTTTCACATCGAGAGGACGTCCCAAGGTGCTGTACAGTCAGGTAGGGACAAGAGCTGGGTGGGGAGGGATCAGGGCAGGATGCAGGAGAGTAGGAAAATTCACTATATTTGTGGGCGAAATGCGGCAGCCAAATTGCGCACAGCAATGTCTCACAAACAGTCATGGAAGTGGGATTAAGGGAAAAGGGGGGCAAAGATGGCAAGGGGAGGGTCAGGGTAGGGAGGTAGGGGGGTAGGGGGAAGGAGAGCAGGAAAGCTGACTGTACACGTGTGGGCGAAACACGGCAGCTTTCATTCCCAGATGCTTAAAAATATTTTTTCGTTAGAAATAATATGCAATATCTATTTCAAACACAGTTATTTAAATGAACACGTATATGTCCCATTGAGATAGCCGGACAAGTCCTGGAAGAAATAGCTGAATGCTCTTATGCTACAGAAGCCAATTCATTCCAATTGCGGTGAAGGAAACAGAAAGGGCCTTCTTCCTCACTGAAGCTTAATGAGAGGCAGATGACAATCTGTGCTCAATGTGGCCATGATATTTATTCAACCTGCCATGAGAATGAGAGGGTCTCGGCAGAGTCGAGCGGAGATCATAAACTGGTATTTTAATACACTTGATAGGATTTCAAACAGTAGAATTTAACTCTGTTCTTCAATGACATCTGCTCGCATCAATCAATTCATATCGGAGCGAAGATGAGTAAGTGAAGCATTCAGCACCTTGGGACGCCCTCGCAATGCGACATAATAATGATAATAATAACTGCTGGAACGCCCTCCCTATTACTGTATTATTGTTCAGCGCCTTGGGACGTCCTCCCGAGGTGAAAGGTGCTATACAAACGTGATTGTGTATTCTACCATTCAAAACAATAACAATTCTGACTGTCAGTTCAATCTTGTTGGCTAGATTCCAAATATGTTGGCCAAGACGTTCAACGTATAAGATTAAGAATGGTCGGGAGTGCAAAAGGCTCTCTTAGGGTAAGCGTTGTATTCAGAGAATGCGACAAAAAATCTCAGGTCTGAAGCTCACGTGGTTTGTGTAAATCCTCTGAACTCCGGGATTACCTGTATGCTGCAGAATAAGACTGATTATACTAGAGGAAGGAAACTGCTATTGAGTCATGACTGGATTTGAAACCACACCATTAAAACATTTGCTAGTTGGAAGTTTGCTAGTGATTCAGGAGTTTCTCAGTGAACTGCCGAGTTTATTTTCTATGTTGAGAGCGGTACTACTGTTAAGTTATTTAAGTTGTAACAGACCAATCACTCCTCACTCACAGCAAACCTCCACTTGCCAGCAACCCAGACCTTGATGGGATCCAGCTCTTGCAGGTCCTCAACCTCACTTACAAATCCCTTCACACCCTAGCACCTTCCAATCTCTCTGATCTCTTTTCTAGCCGACTGATTTTGCCCCCCTCCGCTAAGCTAGGGCTTGGCCCTTTTCCTATCTGGGCCACCCACTCCATCTTTGTGCCTCTCTGAAGTCATGCCTTAAATCCTATCTCCTGAAGTGCTTGATATGTGACCCGGTCACTGTAAAACTCCCCAAGTCATTATCTCCCATGATGAAACATTATACTATATGTATGGAGCTCCTGTGGCTCAGTGGTTAGAGCACTTGTCTTGCAAGCTGGGGGGAGACCAAGCTGGGCAGACCTGTGTTCGAATCCAGGCAGGTCAGGGCCAAACCTTAGGCAAGTTTCCTTACTCCACACACACACGCCTAATAATAATCCCTCCAAAAAAACCACAATAATAAAATTGGTCATTTCAATCCACGACTGTTTGTGGGGGACACTGCTGTGCGCAATTGGCTGCCGCGATTCACCCACAAATATATACGGTCAATTCACTTTACAGTATATTCTGCGAAGAGCTTTGGGACATCTAGAAGTGAAAAGCGCTATATCAAATGCAAGTATAGTATAGTGCAGTATAACAAAATTACATTGGTAAAGCGCCCGTCTTGTCAGGGGAGCACGTCCATAAAACACACAATAAAAGGACTTTCAGTGCATACATTCAAATGAAATCGATGAAGTCATGCCTTTATAGAGTATTCCTACAGGAGAGGTAATTGTGATTTGTTACTGTTTGCAGTAATGTGCTCTGGGACATTGAACTGACAACAAACAAATTAAATCGCTTATTTTCCTTCTTTTGAAACATTTTTGGACAATATCTAATGCTGTGTATTTTTGGAGGGGAAAAAGGTTCCTCTGGGAGAGGGGAGCGAAAGAGGAGTGGGAGGAGGGGAAGAGGAGAGGGAGAGAGGGGGAAGGGGGGGGAAGAGAGGGAAGGAGGGGAAGAGAGGGGGAAGGAGGGGAAGAGAGGGGGAAGGAGGGGGAGAGGAGAGGGGGGAGAAAGGGGGAGAGGAGAAGGGGAAGGAGGGGGAGAGGGGTGAGAAAGGGGGAGAGGAGGGGGAGAGGGGAGGGGTGAGAGAGGGGGAGAGGGGAGGGGTGAGAAAGGGGGAGAGGAGAAGGGGAAGGAGGGGGAGAGGAGAGGGGGGAGAAAAGAGGGGGAAGGAGTGAAAGAGGAGGGGGGGGAAGGAGGGGGAGACGAGAGGGAGGAGGAAGGGGGAGTGGAGAGGGGGAGAGGAGAGGGGGGGAGAGGACAGGGGGGAAGGAGGGGGAGAGGAGATGGGGGAGAGAGGAGAGTGGGGGAGAGGACAGGGGGGGAGAGGAGTGGGGGGGAGACGGGGAGAGGAGAGGGAGAGTGGAGGGGGAGAGAGGGAGAGGGGAGAGGAGAGGGGGGGGAGGAGAGGGGGGGAGGAGTGGGGGGGAGAGGGGGAGGGGAGAGGGGGGGGAGAGGGGGAGGGGAGAGGGGGGGAGAGGAGAGGGGGGGAGAGGAGAGGGGGGGAGAGGAGAGGGGGGGAGAGGAGAGGGGGGGAGAGGAGAGGAGGAGAGGAGAGGGGGGGAGAGGAGAGGAGGAGAGGAGAGGAGAGGGGGGGAGAGGAGAGGAGGAGAGGAGAGGAGAGGGGGGGAGAGGAGAGGGGGAGAGGAGAGGAGGAGAGGAGAGGGGGGGGGGAGAGGGGGAGAGGAGGAGAGGGGGAGAGGAGAGGAGAGGGGGAGAAGAGGGGGAGAGGAGAGGGGGAGAGGGGAGATGAGAGGAGGAGAGGGGGAGGAGGGGGAGAGGGGGGAGGAGGGGGAGAGGGGGGGAGACGAGAGGGGAGAGGAGAGGGGGAGAGGAGAGGGAGAGGGGGAGAGGGGAGAGGAGAGGGAGAGGGGAGAGGAGAGGAGAGGGGGAGAGGAGGGGAAAGGGGGGAGAGGAGAGGAGAGGGGGAGAGGAGAGGAGGAGAGGGGGAGAGGAGAGGGGGGAGAGGGGGAGAGGGGGAGAGGAGAGGAGAGGGGGGGAGGAGAGGAGAGGGGGAGAGGAGAGGAGGAGAGGGGAGAGGAGAGGGGGAGAGGGGGAGAGAGAGGAGAGGGGGGGAGGAGAGGAGAGGGGGGGAGGAGAGGAGAGGGGGAGAGGAGAGGAGAGGAGGAGAGGGGGGGAGAGGAGAGGGGGGGGAGAGGGGGAGAGGAGAGGAGGAGAGGAGAGGAGAGGGGGGGAGAGGAGAGGAGGAGAGGAGAGGAGAGGAGAGGAGAGGGGGAGAGGAGAGGAGAGGAGAGGAGAGGAGAGGGGGAGAGGAGAGGAGAGGGGGGGAGAGGAGAGGAGGAGAGGAGAAGAGGGGGGGAGAGGAGAGGAGAGGGGGAGAGGAGAGGAGGAGAGGAGAGGAGAGGGGGGGAGGGGGAGAGGAGAGGAGAGGAGAGGGGGGGAGGGGGAGAGGAGAGGAGAGGGGGGAGTGGGAGAGGAGAGGGGGGAGGGGGAGAGGAGAGCGGGGGAGGGGGAGAGGAGAGGGGGGGAGGGGGGAGAGGGGGAGAGGGGGAGAGGAGAGGGGGGAGAGGGGGGAGAGGGGGAGAGGAGCAGAGGGGGGGAGTGGGAGAGGGGGAGAGGAGAGAGGGGGAGAGGAGAGGAGAGGAGGAGAGAGGGGGGGGGGGAAGAGGGGGAGGAGGAGAGGAGGAGAGGAGGAGAGGAGGAGAGGAGGAGAGGGGGAGAAGAGGGGGAGATGAGAGGGGGAGAGGAGGGGGAGAGGGGGGAGAGGGGGAGAGGGGAAGAGAGGAGAGGAGGGGGAGAGGAGAGGGAGAGGGGGAGAGGAGGGGAGAGGAGAGGAGGAGAGGAGAGGAGGAGAGGGGGAGAGGAGAGGGGGGAGAGGGGGAGAGGGGGGAGAGGAGAGGAGAGGGGGGGAGGAGAGGAGAGAGGGGGAGAGGAGAGGAGAGGAGGAGAGGGGGGAGAGGAGAGGGGGGGGGAGAGAGGGAGGGAGAGGGGGGGAGAGGAGAGGAGAGGGGGAGAGGAGAGGAGGAGAGGGGGGGAGAGGAGAGGAGAGGGGGAGAGGGGGGGAGAGGAGAGGAGAGGGGGAGAGGGGGGGAGAGGAGAGGAGAGGGGGAGAGGAGAGGAGGAGAGGAGAGGGGGAGAGGGGGGGAGGGGGAGAGGGGGAGAAGAGAGGAGAGGGGGGGAGTGGGAGAGGAGAGGGGGAGAGGAGAGGGGGGGAGGGGGGAGAGGGGGAGAGGGGGAGAGGAGAGGGGGGGAGGGGGGAGAGGGGGAGAGGAGAGGGGGAGAGGAGAAGGGGGGGGAGAGGGGGAGAGGAGGAGAGGGGGAGAGGGGGAGAGGAGAGGGGGAGATGAGAGGAGGAGAGGGGGAGATGAGAGGAGGAGAGGGGGAGATGAGAGGGGGAGAGGAGAGGGGGGGAGAGGGGAGGAGGGGGGGAGGAGGGGGAGAGGGGGGGAGACGAGAGGGGAGAGGAGAGGAGAGGGGGAGAGGGGAAGAGAGGAGAGGAGAGGGGGGAGAGGGGGAGAGGAGAGGGGGGAGAGGAGAGGAGAGGGGGATAGGAGGGGAGAGGGGGAGAGGAGAGGAGAGGAGAGGGGGGAGAGGGGGAGAGGAGAGGGGGATAGGAGGGGAGAGGGGGGAGAGGAGAGGAGAGGGGGGAGAGGGGGAGAGGAGAGGAGAGGGGAGAGGGGGAGAGGGGGAGAGGAGAGGAGGAGAGGGGGAGAGGAGAGGGGGGAAAGGAGGAGAGGGTAGAGGAGAGGAGGAGGGGGGGGGGAGAGGAGAGCGGGGGAGGAGAGGGGGAGAGAGGGGGAGAGGAGAGGGGGGGGGAGAGGAGAGGGGGAGAGGAGAGGAGAGGGGGGGAGAGGAGAGGAGAGGGGGGGAGAGGAGAGGAGGAGAGGAGAGGAGAGGGGGGGAGAGAGGAGGAGAGGAGAGGGGGGAGGAGAGGAGGAGAGGAGAGGGGGGAGGAGAGGAGGAGAGGAGAGGGGGGAGGAGAGGGGGAGAGAGGGGGAGAGGAGAGGGGGGGGAGAGGAGAGGGGAGAGGAGAGGAGGAGAGGAGAGGGGGGGAGGAGAGGGGGGGAGGAGAGGGGGGGAGGGGGCGAGGGGGAGAGGAGAGAGGGGGAGGGGGGAGAGGAGAGGGTGGGAGGGGGGAGGAGAGGGGGAGAGGAGAGGAGAGGGTGGGAGGGGGGAGAGGAGAGGGTGGGAGGGGGAGAGGAGAGGGGGAGAGGAGAGGGGGGGATGGTGAGAGGGGGAGAGGAGAGAGGGGGAGAGGAGAGGGGGGGAGGGGGAGAGGAGAGGGGGGGAGGGGGAGAGGAGAGGAGGGGGAGAGGGGGGGGAGGAGAGGGGGAGAGGAGAGGAGAGGAGAGGGGGGGATGGTGAGAGGAGGAGAGGGGGAGAGGGGGAGAGGAGAGGGGGGGAGAGGAGAGGGGGGGAGGGGGAGAGGAGAGGAGGGAGAGGGGGAGAGGAGGGAAGGAGAGGGGGAGAGGAGAGGAGGAGAGGGGTGGAGGAGAGGGGTGGAGGAGAGGGGGGGAGAGGAGAGGGGGAGAGGAGAGGGGGGAGAGGAGAGGAGAGGAGGAGAGGGGGGGAGAGGAGAGGGGGGGAGGAGAGGGGGGAGAGGGGGAGAGGAGAGGAGAGGGGGGAGAGGAGAGGAGGAGAGGGGTGGAGGAGAGGGGGAGAGGAGAGGAGGAGAGGAGAGGGGGGGAGGAGGAGAGGAGAGGGGGAGAGGAGAGGAGGAAGAGGAGAGGGGGAGAGGAGAGTAGGAGAGGAGAAGAGGAGAGGGGGAGAGGAGAGGGGGGGGTGGAGAGGGGGAGAGGAGAGGGGTGGAGAGGGGGAGAGGAGAGAGGGGGAGAGGAGAGGGGGGGGGAGGGGGAGAGGAGAGGAGGAGAGGAGAGGAGAGGGGAGAGGAGGAGAGCAGGAGAGGGGGAGAGGAGGAGAGGGGAGAGGAGAGGAGAGGAGAGGGGGAGAGGAGAGGGAGAGGGGGAGAGGAGAGGAGGAGAGGAGGGGAGGAGAGGGGGGGAGGAGAGGAGAGGAGGAGAGGGGGGGGAGAGGGGGAGAGGAGAGGGGGGAGAGGAGGGGGGGGGAGAGAGGGGGAGAGGAGAGGGGGGAGGAGAGGAGAGGGGGGGAGAGGAGAGGGGGCGAGGAGGAGAGGAGGGGGGGAGAGGAGAGGAGAGGGGGGAGAGGAGAGGAGAGGGGGGGAGAGGAGAGGGGGAGAGGAAGGGGGGAGAGGAGAGGGGGGGAGAGGAGAGGAGAGGGGGGAGAGAGGAGAGGAGAGGGGGGGAGAGGAGAGGGGGAGAGGAGGAGAGGGGGGGAGGAGGAGAGGGGGGGAGAGGAGAGGAGAGGGGGGGAGAGGAGAGGAGGAGAGGAGAGGAGAGGGGGGGAGGAGGAGAGGGGGGGAGAGGAGAGGAAGAGGGGGAGAGGAGAGGGGGGGAGAGAGGGGGAGAGGAGAGGAGGGGCAAGAGGGGGGGAGGGAGGGAGGTCAGTTGTGTGAAACGTGCCGGCTCCTCGTGTTGTTTGAACCCCCCCCCCCCACCCCTAACCAGACAGGTGTGTGTGTGTGTGTGTGTGGGGGGTGTGTATGTATGTATGTTGTTGGGGGGGGGGGGGTGTATGTATGCGTGTGGGGCGGCGGTGTGTGTGTGGGCGGGGGTGTATGTATGTGGTTGGGGGGGGGGGGTGTATGTGTGTGGGGCAGGGGTGTGGGGGATGTGTGTGTGTGGGGGGGTGTATGTGTGTGTGGGGGGGGTGTGTGTGTGTGTGGGGGGTGTATGTATGTGTGTGTGGGGGTGTGTGTGTGGGGGGGGGGTGTATGTGTGTGTGGGGGGGTGTATGTATGTGTGTGTGTGGGGGTGTTGTGTGGTGTATGGGTGGTGTATGTGTTTGTGTGTGGGGGTGGGGGCGGGTGTGTGTGTGGGGGGGTGTATGTATGTATGTGTGTGAGGGGGTGGGGGGGGGTGTATGTATGTGTGTGTGTGGGGGGGTGTATGTGTGTGTGGGGGGGGCGGGTGTGTGTGGGGGGGTGTGTATGTATGTATGTGTGTGAGGGGA
>CM068745.1:82904476-83144813 GCA_035084275.1 Hydrolagus colliei | reverse complement strand
TGGGGGGGGGGAAGATGGACGGACGCTGCTTTGCGCCATCGGCCACCGCTCCGCGTTTCGCTCGCCCACAAAATATATACACAGACAGTCAAATTCACTTTACAGTACTGTATATACTGCGCAGAGGCTTTTGAGATACTGTGGTCTACAAGACGTGAAAAGCCGCTCCGTCAAACGCAAGGTTTATTATTATTATTGTTATATTAAGTGAAGGATGTGCATGCAATATGAATGTGACAACAACAACAACAATTTACATTTATAGAGCGCCTTTCACGTCGGGAGGACGTCCCAAGGCGCTGAACAGGAGGCGTGTGACCCGAGCTGGGAGGGGAGTGTTCGGGAAGGGGTGAAACACGAAGGGGAGGTCGAAGAGTTCGGGGTGGAACAAAAGGCACGATCGAAGAGGAAAGTCTTCAAATCGGCCTTGAAAGAGGAAAGGGAAGAAACAAGGCGGAGGGATTGAGGGATGGCATTCCATAGGGTGGGAGCGGAGAAACTGAAGGCCCGGCCTCCGATGGTGGGGCGGTTCGGGCGGGGGGCTTGGAGCAGGCCAAGACCTGCTGAACGGAGGGTCCGGGTGGGCGTGTAGGGGGAAAGTAGATTGGTTAAATAGGGCGGGGCAAGGCTGTGTAAGGCCTTGTAGGTGAGGACGAGGATCTTAAACTCGATCCTCTGGAGGATGGGGAGCCAGTGGAGACGGGCGAGGGTGGGGGTTATATGGTCGCGGAGGCGGGTGCGGGATAATACACGGGCTGCAGAGTTTTGGATCACCTGCAGCCTGTGAATGGAGGAACTGGGGAGGCTGACGAGGAGAGAGTTTCGGTAGTCCAGCCGTGAGGTGATGTACGCGTGCACGAGTGTTTCGGCAGCGCGGGGGGTAAGATAGTTGCGGAGCCTGGCAATGTTACGCAGGTGGAAATAAGTGGAAATAACAACCACAACCACTTGCATTTATATTGCGCCCTTCGTTTGCAAATGGTGGTTTGTTGCTGCATTTCGAATGCGAGGAGGATTGTGACTGCGGTTTCGTCACGTGTTTCCTGACAATTAACGCTCTCGGATGTTTTTTTGTTACGAAACAACGGTGACGACAAACGACGACAAAATTGCATTGGACTATCTTCTACGGTTGTGCTGTGACAAAGCAAGAATATTGAAACGTGAGGCTTTAGATCTGGAGCTCCTGTGGCTCAGTGGGTTAGAGCACTTGTCTTGCAACCTGGGGAGACCTGTGTTCGAATCCAGGCAGGTCAGGGCGAAACCTTGGGCAAGTTTCATCATTCCACATACACACACGCCTAATAATAATCCCTCCAAAAAAAACCACAATAATAAAATTGGTCATTTCAATCCACGACTCTGTGGGGGACACTGCTGTGCGCAATTGGCTGCCGCGATTCACCCACAAATATATACAGTCACTTCACTTTACAGTATTTTCTGTGAAGCGCTTTGGGACGTCGATAAGATGTGAAAAGCCACGATATCAAATGCAAGGATTATTATTATCATTTGACTGACGACAGACATATAAATATAAGGATTGATTGATTGATTGATTGAATTTCTCTTGCTATGGTTACAGGTAGTACAGTGTTTACTGCTGCCATGTGGTGGGCGAATTGCCAAGGAAAGTTCAGAAAATACTGTACTGACATCTTTGCAGTACAGTATCACCAAACAAATGTGAAGATCTTGAATAGATAACGTTGCAACGTTGGAAATGCCAGACTTAAATGAGATGTTGAACCAATGTCCCGTCCTGTCGGCCAGTTCACGTAAATGTTGGAAGTTCTCAAACATCGGAAAGAGAAAGAAAAGTTTAACAAATGTGCAGCACTAATTCATGTTCGACTCGTATAGAATTTTTAAGAAATCTGATTTGAACACATTGAGCAAAGTGTTTCCTTGCTCACTGTCCTTGACAGAAAGATAGAAAATAGAAAATGTTTGCTTGCTGCTTTAATGTCCCCGCTTAAACCTTACAAAGACAGATGATGTGCACTGTATAATATACATCTTGTTTGAATCAGCTATTAATTAGGCAAAAAAAGATGTCATGCCCACCTTGTTTGAATCATCTGTACAGACCTCAACACCGAAAGCCCACAAACCACACTAAATTGAGCACATTATTCCCCCCCCCCCCCCCCTCATACACACATAGCGAACGAAGAGGAAATGGCTTTATCATACAAAAGAGAGGATTCCAACATTCCAAACAAATCATCCCTCTCTCGCAAGTTATTCTAATGGAATATACTGACTGTTTAGGAGGGGTTGGAACGCTCTTTGGTTCCTAAGGGGTTAACTCTGGGGGGGGGGGAGTGGGTCAATATCCAAACAAACCTGCCGCTTCGCCTCGCCACTGCGACCCTTTTTTTTGCGCAGCAGAGAGAGAGAAAGAGCCTTTGAACTTTGCCCCCTTCACCATCTGAATTATTCAGAGAGTCTGGTGGGGGGAAGTCACACACCTGCACAAACATGAGCACGTTTCAGAGTCAGTTACTCTGGCGAAGGCATCCGATACCCTTGTGCTCATGCCTAATGCACAACAGACCCCCAAAAAGCACCATCTATGTACCAGACATCGTCAATAGGGCTGGGCTTTCACCATTCACTTCGACAGGGTGGGCCTGATTGACAGCCATCTGGATGGAACTGGGAATCCGAAGCCATCCTGGGAGATCTTTGGTGGGTTTGAAATGCACTGCGAGAGATTTTGTCACACATCAGCTACAGTGAAAACCCTGTTAAACAATACAAAGCTTGAGGCAGTTTTGTAATACAGTCTGCAAACGCAATAAATCTGTAAAGTATTGGAAAATAAAAAAAAGCCCTTTCAATGAAATGGTCGCAGACTGTGGTCGATCAATGCGTATGAGCTTATCGTGTGTGTAGGGCTCATGTAAATTCGTTTCCATCTCCTACATTTGCGATACTCATTCGTCGACGGCTCATACGAGAGAGTGCGGGCATCAGGAAAAGACAAAACTACTGGTTCCTTGAAAGTGAGTCAATGATTTTAAACCGTTGCTCCCACTTTATTTGGAAATAACAGATATTTTTTGCACAGAAACATATCGTTGACCTCAACGGGCATGCATTGGTGATAACCTTCCATTATCGGGCAACTTCTTTTTTCATAAATCAATAATTTCCAATAATAATCATAATATTAATCCTTGTATTTGATATAGCGCTTTCGTGTCTTCTAGATGTCTCAAAGCGCTTCACAGAATATATTGTAAAGTGAATTGACGGTATATTTGTGGGTAAAACGGGGCAGCCAATTGCACACAGCAGCGTCCCACACAAACAGTCGTGGATTGAAATGACCAATGTATTTTGTTTTTGGAGGGATTATTATTAGGCGTGTGGAGTAAGGAAACTTGCCCAAGGTTTCGCCCTGAACAGTTTGGAATTGAACCCAGGTTTCCCACTTGCAGGACGAGTGCTCACTGAGCTACAGGACTCAACTTGAAATGAAAGATAAATAAACAGCTTCCAAGACTGAATCTAAAAATATTCCACAATTCTGCATTACCTTACAAGTTGTGGGACAATGGATTTAAGATTAATACCATGGAAAATTTCAAGCTTTGTATATTTTTACTCCTCTCTTATTTACAGATAAATCAAAGTGTTAAAAAAATATTTTTCGTGGAATCTGTTCGACTCGGAATTCTCTCCCTTTCTTTTGAATCTTGTTACGTTTGTAATAACACCCAGTAATTAGACACTCACAAAGTCAAACAATATCCTTAGGTCTACATTTTCCATTCTGCTCAGGTTCTCAAAAAAACCCGGGATGGCTTCCTCTTCTAAAAACACTTATCACTATTTCCATCAAAGAAATTAAATTAATCTTCATAAAACAGGAGCCCTGTGTCCTGGAATCTTTCTTGCTTCCGATTAACATCCTTTGAAACAGAGCTGGAAGAACGTCTGGAAAAGAACGGGAGTGCAACGAGAGGATAACTGTAGACACCGATGATGAAATGATCTACTCGACCACTCGTTTCCTGCGTCCCTCGGAACATAGGAATGCAAATCCAGTAGAGGATAATGTTTGAATCACACGCACGGCTCTCTCACCAGATTCATGTCAGAGATTCAGGGAGAAGCTTCGGAGTTTTCACTCGGATAAATTGGGTTCTTTAAAGAGATTGAATGAATCAGATAAAGTCCATGTTATAAGCAAATTCGTTTTTTGGGTGTATTTTTTCCCATTAACTTTGGCACAGTGGTTACGCCAATAGCCACTGATTACCATCTGAGTGACTTTCTTCTAATTTTGCTAGTTTATATGGTATTACCGTCCCTCCAAATAAAAATTTAACTCCAATTAATTGGCTAACAATTCAACTCATTGTTGTTTACAATGAATCCTGTAGCTGAGTGGTTAGAGCACTCGCCGCCTCAGTGAGAGGCCCTGGATTCATAGTTTGGTTCCCAGGCAGGGGCAAGTTTGCTTACTCCACACAACTGTTTATCAAGCAGAAGGTAGGAACCCGTCCGTTAGTCGATCGCTTTTATGGGGTGGGGGGGGGCGGGGGTAATAATCACTTTAAATAATTAATTAAAATAAATAAATAGTAATTCATTAGTCAATCGATCCACAACTGTTTGTGAGACATCGCTGTGCAATTGTCTGTCACATTTTACCCACAAAATAAATACAGTCAATTCACTTTACAGTACATTCTGAGAAGCACTTGGAGACTTCTCAAAGACATGATAAAGCCTCTGTATCCAAAGCAAGGATTATTATTATTATTATTATTATTACGGGATGTTGCTGGTGTGGATTAGTTTGGACCTTTGCCCATAGAGTATAAGGTTCGCTTTCATATCTAAATCAGTTCTGCTTTGTAAAGTGCTTCAAGGTATTTATTTTTACATGATAGGCACTCTATAAATGTAAGTTATTATTACATATTTGCGATTTTCTGAGGTTCAATTCACATTAGTTATGCTACTTTTCGATGCTAGGAGCTATATGCAGAGCGTTTGAGTGGTTCTGAAGGTCAAAGCCCTCAGTTATTCAACAAGGTCCAGATAAAATGCAGAATTGTTTGTAACATTCCACATCGCTATGGTTCCCAATAATGGATTCAGTCTCGGTTGGATTTTCAATGCTTCTATGTGGCTATATTCTAGCACCGTATGTAAAGATTACCAAGCATACAGTTATAGATTTACGCAAAGAAACTTAAAAGCCATGGCCTGATCTGAAGTGTAACTTTGCGGTCCAAAGGTTTGTCATTCCTAAGTGATGGTATAATGGATGAGATATTATGAACAAAAGTCCTTCTCTGGCTGTCCTTCAAATGAACACTAAAAGATTCCACTACACTGTTTAAAATGAGAAGGGAGTTTCAACCGATGTCCTCACCTACAACCCTTCAGCTAGCACGATCATTAACTTCATGGCTGTTTGGGGAAACTTCTGTATGTGCAATATAGCTAACATATTTTCCCCCCCAAAAAAACATTTTCCGGAATTAGGTTAAGTAGGATGCATCCATTCAGGGAGAGAGCGCTCATTCCATTCCAGCAATCAAATCTCTGGGATTAACATGTGTAGGTGGGATGCGAGGAAATTTCAGATTGGTTTGCTTACTCTTAACCATGCTCATGAGTTTCCACCCAGCAGACATCCTGGTTGATTTTCCCCAGACCCCAAAAACAAAATGAGAATAAATATTGCGAAATGCTGTAACATTGGAAGTTCAACCCGAGGAAAACCCAATTTGCCTCCCACGAAAATATTTTTAAAACATCTAATTATTTCATTTACTTTTTAAAAAGTTACCTCAATTCATTCCCTGACTCCATGACCAAGTCTTTATCCATCACCCTCTCACACCGCAATTGGCTGCCGCGTTTCACCCGCAAACATACAGTCAATTCACTTCACAGTATATTCTGTGAAGCGCTTTGGGACATCTAGAAAAGTGTGAAAGGCTGAGTCAAATCCACCACATCTTGAACATAGAACACTCACAGAGTCAAAAGCAGACCTTTGTTGTCTCGCAAACCCACACAGTTTTGTTCGTATAGTTTATAATTGCATTGGAAACAATCACATAAAACTTAACTCTCCTGCAGCTCATTGGCTGCTTTCAATATATTAGTACTGTATTGAATCACTGAATTACCATTAGAGATGTGAAACACTAGCCTGAGTGAAGTTCCAGTCTATTTGCAATTGCATAATTTCTCCTGTATCCTCTCTCCACTACTCCTTCCTTTTGGCAAATTCAACTTCAAATAAAACTGACTAGTTTATCTGAACTGTCTGGTCCCCTCCTCTGAATGTTCTGAACTTGAAAACACAGCGTACAACTGGAGATGTTTTCACAAGAGTTAAATGTGTTTTCTTTTTATTTGAGCGCAGCTTCCAATAATTCATTGTTTCCATCCACTGGAGAATGCAATTTCTGGACAGTTATTTAATTCTGCTGCAATATCCGTGCTAAAAAAAAACCTAATGCAATGCGACATTTGTTATCGGTTAGCTGAACTTCTCAATAGTGCAAATGCCTGAAAACTTCCCTGGAAAAACAGCATCTCACTGTAAGTCTAGAACCACCGTACCTGATTTCTGAGGGTGGAAAGAATGGTATGTTGTCTGGGGGAAAATGTTCTTGAGATAAATACCAATTTATCCACAAAAAAACTCAAGCACTTGCAAAGTACTACAATTCCCTCTGTATTTTGAGGGGGATGTACCAGAATCTTGTTGAACCAGAAAGTTCTGGTGAAATCACTGAGAGGTAATCTGTGCAACAGGATTTAGTGAGTCCGAAAAAAACCAGATTGAAACTGATTAAAATATTGTCAAACTAGTTTGGGATCAGAATAAATTAAGAATTTGCAGAATAAGATAGGACCTATAGTCCCATCAAGCCTGCTCCGTACACATTGTGACCCAAAATACTGTCACTGCGCATTACAGTGTATTCTTGTTGGGATGTCCTCCCAACGTGAAAGAATGCAAGGATTTCTTATTTCTTATCAAGGATACAAGGATTTATTATTATTTGCTAATGCTATGCCATTCAACTGACTTATTCTTCTGAACAAATCTTCAACAAGGTTTCTCTCTTCCTCTCCAAAGATAAATTGTTTCACCCACAAATATACAGTCGATTCACCTTAGAATATATTCTGTGAAGCACTTTGAGACGTCAGTAAGATGTGAAAAGGACTATATCAAATGCAAGGATTATTATTATTATAAATCCAGCCACAATCCAGAATATATATTATCCAGGGATGCCTTCCCTTAATGTTATCCATGTAGGTTTCAAGAGACTTTGAGATACTGCCCACTGCGTGAAGGGTGTGCAATGTAAGTGCCAGCTGTCGTCATTTCAAACCAAATTTGGAACTGTCACACTTTTGGGGAGAATAACCCCAACCATGACTTTTCACACATTTTATTGCAGATCATATTGGCCTGCGATCTAACATTGGAAGAGACGGAAGATGGCATGGGTTAAAATGTGATGCTTCTTAACAGATCTGATGTGGGAAAAACTCCTTTTTGGGCAAGAGAAACATAAAAGGAAGTCCCTGAGACCGAACTGGCTCCAAAGAGAGACACTTGACAACTCCAGGCAGGTCCATACTAATTCCAAGACATTTTAGATAATTGGCAATCTTGATTGGCGCCATGAAACATGACAATGCACATGTGTCCTCAACTCTACCCGGCAGTGACTCAATAAGGTACGTTAGTACAAACTGGAAGAGTTGTGTGGAACGTGCCAGAAATCTGTGGTGTTGGATGCCCCAAAATATATGATGCCATTCCCGTTTTACTTCCAACAGCCAACGATACTTCTTAGGTAGCCACTGTAGAATCAGATTGGGTTGGGTTGGAAAGCACAGTACAGTACAGTAAACCAAGACAAGGGGGCAGTGGTTTGGGTAAAGAAATGGATATTTTAGTGGCTGATTGTGAGAAAACGTTAAGAGGTACTGACAGGTACCTGTTAAGAGAACAAGTCGATAGACTGCTGCAGATGCAAAGGAAATGGATTCCAAATACAGTCCTCTGTCAAGTCTATCAGCACATCTGGTTTCCTTGATCGTTTTCTCTGCTGCTGTTTCTGTTGCCTGTGACAGGATTGATTAATATGTTGAAATCAATTCTGTCTGTGTTGGTGTTAAGGGATAGAACAGAAGACACATTTCGTCCTGGATCTTAAAAGAAAGCAAGCATGACACTGTCCTTTTCTCTGTCTGTTTAATTATCTAGAGCAGTGGTTCCCAACCTTTTTGTTTTGCTGTGACCCAAATTAGCCACCAACAGGTCCTCCCGACCCTTAGGGGGCGACATGGCAACTGAAGCCAAGCTCGGCCAAGACGATATCTCCCGTTTCTTTTGTGGACTCAGCGCAATTGGCCTTTCATACAAATTGGTCGGCGTTGTCGCCTCGGGCACTTTTCAGCATTAAAAAAAGCATTTTCAGCATCAAAAAAGAAACAAAAACATAATAATTCTGATGAGCCGAGGTCGAGAACCACTGATCTAAGATAAAGAGGTTAGCCTCACACCACAGGGGACTACCAAGCTGGAAAACAAGGCATTTTCTTTTTTCCTATGTGCCTTCCTTGGTCAGGGTCAAGTTTCCTCATCGCCGGTGGACTCCCGGTTGCAATTTGGACGCAAAGTGTGTCCCTGCCCATGTGGTGGGGAGTAAAATCACAAAGCATTTCCCAATCGCATTCAATCATCTACACGCCATTGCTTGCAGACAGACTTCCCATTACTCAATCCCCATTGTAGAAGTTGGAGACTAGGGTTAATGCTATATGTACCCACATCACTCCATGCGCACACAATAATAATAATAATAATAATCCTTGCATTTGATACATAGAGCCTTATCACGTCTTTGAAGCATCTCAAAGTGCTTCGCGGAATATATTGTAAAGTTAATCGACCGCATACTGTATTATGTGGGTGAAATGCAGCAGCTATTTGCGCACAGCAGTGTCCCACAAACAGTAATGGATTGAGTGACCAATTTTTTTCTTTCTTTTGAAGGAAATTATTACCCATCTACCCCACCCTCCCCGGGAAAAGCAATCTGCCAATCGACTAACAACTGATTACCTACTCACTGCTGGGTAAACAGAGACCTGCGGAGTAAGGAAACTTGGCTAATGTTTTGGGAATCAAACCCAGATCACTTCACTCGCGAGGCGAGTTCTCTAACCGCTGATCTCCAGGACTCCATGATACAACTGGAGAGTGTGTGACAACCAACCCACCCCTTTTCTTGTGTCCATAGTAGTATCTTCTCACCACGAGAAGAGGTCAGAAATAGTGGCTTACATGGACTTCTCCCATTAGGAAGCAGCGTGCTTATTCCTATCTGAATCACTGGTTCTAGATGCTTTGCACTTCTGAATTGTTTTGCGTCGAATTACATTGCCTCAGAGGCCAGACTAACGAGTTGCTTGATGGATCTTTCCAGTGATATTATCACTATGTCTGCACTTCGCTGATGAAAATGAAAATATTAGTTTTCTATTAGTTCTACACCATAGATGAAAGATATCCCTGTATATATATTAGTTCTACATTCTGTTTTCAGAAGAAACATTATTCTCAGACAAGCATTATGAGTACATCTACACCCCAGGTACATATGCCATCTAATGCGCTCCAGCAATTTTTTATAAACGATTGTAAATTACATTGATTTATAATTTGTATAGCACCTTCGCTTGGGGTGGGGGGGGGGGCGGACATCTCAGAGACCTGACCGAGCACCTGGGGGGGGTTTGGTCGGGGGGGGTGGGGGGGGGAGGGGGAGATGTGTGGAAGTGGAAACGGAGGAGTGCCACACAAGGTTTCTCATAACATGTTTAAAGTAGGATTCCCAGATGTGTGAAACGTAGAATATTCTTTTCCTAAAATGAATGGTACGAGCTAAGAGAGAGAGAGAGAGAGAGAAAAAAAAAACGAGCAATTTTGTGTTTTTCCTGCATGGGCTTGCATAGTTCACAACAGATGATAGTCTTATGAGAGTTTAGTTACAATGTTTGGTAGGAATCCTTGTGACATCAGTTGCTTTATGAACGTGATGTACAATAGATTTGTTAAGATAGTACAGTATTTGGGTGTTTTTATGTGAGTTCTCCAACAGCTCAAGTATAATCTGGCCACGAGTGAGAAGCAGTCATAAATCACAGAGAGGCAAGGATGCCACCAGCAGCCATCGAAGAAATGTTTCCCTTCCTTCAGAATATTTTTTTCTTGGTTGAATTCATTTGGCGATCATGAACATGTGTCTGTTGTTCACGCTGAGACACACACAACACACACACACACACACAGAGGCAGGGGCTCCTTTGCAATGTTTTTAACTCAATTGTACAGATTCCAGTTCACATAGGAAGGAGCCTTGTAGCCAAAGGTGGTGAAGAATTTCATCAGTTCTGAAATATGTTGAGCTCTCACAGAGTCATATTAACCTCCTCTTTCTGTGCCTCAGCAATGCCCTTAACCCCCTCTCCGCTTCCAAACCCGCCCCTGAATGTGTGACCTTCTCAATTCCCACACCAGCCATGTTTGTGGCCTCTGCAACTCTGCTTGCGCACAGCTGTGTACAGTTTATTTCCATGGGTCTCTAGCCATTAGGAACCAGTTTGAAACTATCTTTGTGCATTTCACATAGGAGCCTATAATTTGACAAAGACCGAGAAGAGTTTCATCCATCAGTCTGAATTGAATTTAAACCCAGAACTCAGAGATGAAAAGAAAATTGTTCTGGTGATTCTCTGGGTTCAAGTTATACTTTGAAGCTGATCTTTTTCCTATATTTTGAGGAGCAGTTACGTAAGTCCTTGTTCATCAACAATATGTATGCTATTTGACATACAATACATGATATGGCAGGTAATCTTTCAGTTAGGCTATACGCTAAGACAAAGTTTATCACTAGAGAAAAAAAATGGTGAGAAGTGTTGGGGGTTAGATTTTTTAAACATACAGTACACAAATAGTATAACCAGATATACTAAAGTATAAATAACTTTACCATAAATGGTGAATTAAATGAGGCTGACTGTTACTTTCAAAACGAGAATTGAAGAAATTATTTATGGGGGAAAGGAAAATGCCAGAGTATAGGATTAGCTCCTGTAGCTCAGTGGTTAGAGCACTCGCCTTACAAGCGTGAGACTTGTGTTCGAATCCAAGCAGGTCAGGGCGAAACCTTGGGCAAGTTTCCTTACTCCATACACCTTGTAACAATCCCTCCAAAAAACCCACAATAATAAAATTGGGTCATTTCAGCCAACGACTGTTTGTGGGACGCTGCTGTGCGCAATTGGCTGCCGCGTTTCGCCCACAAATATACAGTCAATTCACTTTACAGTATATTCTGTGAAGCGCTTTGAGACGTCGATAAGATGTGAAAAGCGCTGTATCAAATGCAAGGATTATTATTATTGTTATTATATTTATTATATTATTAGAGAAGATACTTTTAAAAGGGAATTAGATCTTTATTTAGGGAGAACGGGTCTATTAGGCTATGGGGAGCGGGCAGGGCAATGGGATTGAATCGCTCTTTTCAAAGAGCCGGCACAGACTAGATGGGCCGAATGGCCTCCTTTTGTGCCGTAAAATTCTATGATTCTATGATTCTATACTGCCATTGGTAAAGCTAGCACTACATAGACATGATAGGTCAACTGGCCTCCTGTACAGTACTGTCATCTGGTCTATACTTTGACAATTTTTCTTATTTTAAATACAATCATTCCATATGCGAAGATTTGGAATTTGATTTCCATTTTCTTTCTGTTGTACCCACCCTCTCCAAAATTGTCTCACTCCTAAACTGTGGCATTGTTGGGAGATGTTGTCTTGTGGATGAGATATTAAAATGAAGAAATGAAGACATTTTGTCCTGTTCAGGTTAGACATTCTTTGTCAGATTTTAAAAAAGAGAAGGAAGTTCCTTCTGCTCTCAAAGGCCAACAATCTAAATACAATTGGCCAATGACTTCATGGTTGTTTATGTAACATTACTGCGCGTGTATATATATAGATATATCTATCAGCTGCCTCACTTGTTTACCAAATACACAATCACTGCACTTTACAGGTTAACCAATGAAGCCTTTGAGACATCCAGCTGACGTGAAAAAGGCAACGTGAATGCAAGGATTATACTTGTGAATTCCCTCGGTCTCACGGATCGGTGTGGCGGCCATCACTTTGTATTTGTGGTGGAATTCTTCCACTGGTTACACTGCAGAACTAGCGAATACACCCCGAATACACGATTATTGAAGGAAACTCAGTCTAGATGGTGATCCCCCACAGTGTGTGTGTGTGTGTGTGCGCAGAGTTTACTCACAGCTTAGACTAGAGTCTGATTCCCCCCCCTCCCACACCCCCCCACCTCCTGCACGCTTTATATTCTATGCTGCTCATCCAGCTGTTGTCGATTTATAGTCAATAAACTCAGCAAAACGTTGCATCATTATTTCTAACAGAGAATGTGCCAGGGGTGCACTGACTTCACCTAGTTGTTATGTATGTGAACTGTTCAGAGCTCCTTTGTTCTGTCTTCCTCCTTCCAAGCTCCATGGCCTTACATCAGCCTTCAACGTGGTGTTCATTAGAGAAGTCGGGATCGGTTTACACTGAAGTAATGTTCATCGCCCCTGGGCCCTGACACCAAACTCGGGGAATTTTTTTTTCATTTGCATTTCATTTAAGTTCAATTCCCCCCCCCCCCCCCCCCCCCCCCCCCCCGCACCCCCTCCATCCTCCCCCCACTTTTTTTTTCTCTCTCCGTTCCCAGTGTCAAATGAAACTTCACAATCAGTTCCAGTACAGCTTTGTTTTTTTTTCTTCAGCGTTTTTTTCGTTGTAAAAGTTTAAAAAAAAGCACATACATACACACAACCCCCCCCACCCCCCCCAACCCCCACCCCTACTCTGAACCTATCTGGCCAAATAATCAGAGCCATGAAATAGGATTAAAGTTCCTGGCTTCTATCACCATCTGAATCCAAACAGTGTGGCACTTTGTAAATCTGTGAAGGCTTCACATTTTTTTAAAAAATTTAATACTCTCAACTTGGATTGTGATACAGAACCTGATAGTTGTCCCATTCCAGCAGCTGTGGATTTACACAGCTGTTTAACTGAGGACCATGACTGAGGACATATATCCTGTAGGAAGACCCGAGCAGCTGAGAATTCATCTTGCAGTGAGTGAAGCCTGTAGCCACACCACGGCCGAAACCTCGGCAGCCCAATCTGTGCATGCGTAGTTTTTTCTTCTTTCTTCTTCCGCGTGTGACAAACAACTTTCACTTTGATCAACCTGGTAAATCAAGAGTTTCCCGCATTTGCCGCGTTATTGAAAAAAAACGACTTACAACACTTGTGCGTTTCCGCCTCGAAATATACAGCCAATTCGCTTTACAGTACACGTTGCGTGAAAGGCTTCGAGACGTCTCAAAAAATGTGATGAGGCGCAAATGCAAGGATTATTATTATTCGATACAGCACATGGTTGAGTCATCTCAAAGCGCTTCACAGGATTCACAGTAAAGTGTGATGACTGTATATTTTTGTGGTGGTATTTCCCCTGCACATAAAGGGTAAAATGTTAGAGGCTGTGCGATTATAACGGGCTATGCCATTTGTAGCGACCTCGTTTAAGGCAAAAAATACAAAATTGCGTAGAAAATGTTGTCTCTTTTAATGCATTTAATTTGATGGGACTTTTTATTTCCATTTCTCGATTAAGAAATCCGATGCTGACTGGTGGGAAGTGGGAAGGATTTGTATACGGTATATTAAGCCAAGGTTCTGACCGCCTATGTTTAGGTGGATGTTAGAGAAACACATTGGCACCATTTGATAAGAGAGAAGGGAGTTTCTCCAGGTATCCTGGTCAACAAATCCCACAAATTGGTCATTCACTTCATGTTGTTGGTGCGGTGTTGTGATGCCTGAATTGCTGCGTTTGCCCACAAAAGACACAATGTACAGTACATTTAAAAAATAATAATAATTGGGTCGTTCAATCCACAACTGTTTGTGGGACATTTTGCCCACAAATCATACAATCAATTGGCTTTACAGTACATTCTGTGAAGTGCTTTGAGACATCTCGAGTTACGTAGACACGCATAGAATAATGCAACAAGGAAAAAGGTTATTTGGCGCAAATCACCTGCGATAATATTCACAACGCACATGCTTCACAGGCATCACCTGTAGTTTGAGACGCCGTCCGGCGTGGAGGGCGCTGTATAAATCAAAGTTGTTGTTGTTGTTGTTGTACAATGACTCATTTAAAAAAGCCTTGAAGGAGGGAGGGCTGGAGATTAGAGGCTTCTCTTCCCCTCCCTTTCCCCCCACGAATAAAGCACACACTTAACACTGAACAAAACACACTTGATCCTGGTCAATTTAACACCTTTAAACGTTGGGAGGATTTAGGAATACTGTAGATGCATGATGAATAAATGCTCCACAGATCACAACATATTCTGTGTTGCTGGGGCCGTAGAAGGAGGCCAGTGTTATACAGTGGGATGCTTGAGGATTCTGTAATCTTTGGTTTATTACCATTGGGGTTCGAGGGCATATCTGTACAACACACCTGCCCAAAGGTCGATTGAGTGTCTATATGCTATTCAACATTTTGTTTGTTTTGCTGGACTGAGGCAGGTATGGACTCGATGGGTGATTTCATCTTCATATTCCTTCCATCCTTAACCTGCGATTTTTTAAAACGACGGAATCTTCACCACAAAAAAGAAATCGATTGAAAAAGGTAGCGTGGGAGAAACAACAACAACAACAACAAGAAGCAAATTACATTTGTAGAGCGCCTTTCACATCGGGAGGACGTCCCAACAAGGTTCAAAACAAACAAAAAAGGAGAAACTGGAGGGAGAGAACAGAGCAAACCGTTCAAACCACTGAAGTTGAAGTGGACGAGAATGATTTCTTGGATTCGAATAGAAGTAAAGTAACTCGAGGTAAAAATTGGAGTCAGTCACTCTTCGCCCCCCACCTCTTGGAAACAGTAATAAATGCCTCTGGTTCGGCTCATGTTCTTCCCATGGGGTTATCGGTCGTGCACATGTTGTAAGTCATTTTTATGTATCTTTTCCTCGTTTCATTTTTTTTCTTCAATATGATTCAATGTCTGAGTTATTAGGAGCTGTGCTGTGGTGTTGTGCCTCACGTGACCCTGCCTTGGCTTTACCAAGCACTCACCGCAGCGATTGAACAGATGGAAGTGAGGCCTTTCTAAACCTTCTCGGCTTTACTTTGCCGACCGGCAGAGCAGTCCGTAGTGCAGTCACTCATCTATCCTCCCGTGGACCCCTAGCTATCAATGGCATCCATCGGCCACAAAATACAGTCAATTCACTTTTACGGTATAATTCGTATACGGTATATTTAGACGTCCAATTCAAGATCCTGGTCCTCGCTTTTATAGCCCTCCACTAACTTGCCCTACCCTACATCTGTGACCTCCTATCTCCTTCTACCAACCTGCCTGCCCCCGCCTCCGTGAGCCTTCAGCCACTCTGCTCCCAACCTCTGGAACTCCATCCTCCTCCTCCTCGCTGCCTTCCCTGGCCTCAAGACTTCTCCTCTTCGACGGACCCTCCTAATGGACCCCAGGGAACCTTCTAATCGTCCTCAGCTAGGGTCTGAAGCAGTGACTGTCCAGCACCTTGGGATGTCCTCCTGATGTGAAAGGCTCTATACAAGTGTGAATTTGCTGTTGTTGCAGAAACTCCAATCCTGGAAGGTCCCAATGTATAACTGGCATGGGGGAAAAAACACTTTCCTGATACCCCTCCATCCTCCCCACGTACATAAGATTGTTCAATTTCCCCCCCACCCCACTACCCACCCCCTCACCCCTCCCCGCCCCTCCCCACCTCACCCCACCCCCTTACCCCACCCCCCTCCCCACCACCAACGTTGGTTGCTGTTGTCACTGAGCTAGCCAGCAAATAGCACAATAACAACAACTTACATTAATATAGCGCCCTTCATGCTGGCTGTGAACCAAATGTGCGCTAATGCCAAGGCAGTTTAATAACTGGAGACTCTGGGGATCCCAGCTCAGCTCAACTTGATCACCTGCAGTGTTACCATCAGACCACATTCAAGAGGGATACGGATACGGAAAGAGGTCCTTGTCCGATTTGATCTCATCCTTCCAGAATATATTTTTCTCCATTGCAGGCTGTTGTTCCTCTCCCACTCCCCACAAAAAAACACACAAACTCAAACACTCTGCTTGGTCGATTGTTCCATTGAGAAAGCAGAAATCTTGAACTGAACTCTGCCCTTACAAGCGTGAGACGTGTGTTTCGAATCCAGGCAGGTCAGGGTAAAACCTTGGGCAAGTTTCCTTAGTTCACGCACACACACACACACACACACACACACACACACACACACACACACGCACACACGCACACACGCCTAATATTAATCCATCCAAAAAATCACAATAATAAAATTGGGTCATTTTTAATCCATGACTGTTTATGGGGACGCTGCTGTGCTCAATTGGTTGCCGCGTTTCGCCCACAAAATATACAATCAATTCATTTTACAGTATTTTCTGTGAAGCGCTTTGAAATATCGATAAGATGTGAAAAGCCGCCATATCAAATGCAAGGCTTATTATTATTATGCCTCTTATGCCTCTTAGTCATACATGTGCAATCAGAACTGTCAAAGGGATCTTATTCCAAAGCAGCCCATCCTCCTCAGGTAGGAATACAAGAAAGTTGAGGAATAGCCAAGATATATAGTCCATCTGACCAGTCTCATTTTCAGATCTCATCTCTCACTATCTCACACTCTGACCAGAATCTTTAAGAATCTTAAAACGTCGACTTCTGAGCACCTGAACTCGTATTGATTTGGCAATCCAGCCCTATACGGTAATCCTCTTTGTGTTTTTAAAAATATATATTTATATATATATACTGTGTTTTTGAACAATGAAAACCTTGCAAATCACACTGATCAGGGCAAAATCTCTCAAAGCCCTTCACAGGTAACTTCACAGATAACAGACTGTAGCTGCCATGTATTTGTGGGAACTTGTTGGCGGTTGAGGCCTCACCAACAGCCAATAATAAATTGAATGACTGATTCGACAGGGCAAATAGAGAAAAACTATTTCCACTCGTGGGTGAATCTGTGACTCGTGGTCACAGATTTAAAATAGTTTCAAGGTGCAGTAGAGGGGAGCTGAGGAGAAATTTTTTCACTCAGCGAGTTGTTCAAATCTGGAATGCATTGCCTGAAAAGGTGGTGGAGGCTGATTCGATAACAACTTTTAAAAGGGAATTAGATCTTTATTTAGGGAGAACAGGTCTATTAGGCTATGGGGAGCGGGCAGGGCAGTGGGATTAAATCGCTCTTTTCAAAGAGCCGGCACAGACTAGATGGGCCGAATGGCCTCATTTTGTGCCGTAAAATTCTATGATTCTATGATTCTATGATTTATCCGGAGGATTGCTGGGCAGAACATCAGGAGAAACTACTTTTCTCTTTTCAATAAGCCTTTTACAAGCCTGGGAATGTAGGACAGGCACACGAACGGGTAGATGTGGTTTCACTGAAGAGTTTCATCACTGCAGAGTGGTACAGCGGTGGTGGAAGGCAGGGTGGGCGGGGGAATGGAGGAGGAGGAGGAGGAGGGAGCGGGGAGGGAGGAGGGAGGTCGAATTCTGTCGTCTTAGACTATTAGCTCAAAAAAATCCCAAAGCGGAGCTTGATCTATGCAACCTTTCTGACTCAGAGGTAAGATAGCCACCGACTGAGCCAGGCTGACGCCAGGCTGCCGATCTCAAACTGTGTGGACCCGGTGTGGAATGAGTCAACTGACACCCATAGATTCCCTTTCAATATCTCCCCGGCAATTTTAGATCCTGCGCGAATTTCCTTCTACCGCGAGAAACGGAACACGGCAGCACGCTGTCGCACGCAACCCCTCGCTTACTGTTTTGGCTGAATTTATTTTCAAAAACTTTCAGACTGATCATTATGATATTATAATAAAAGTCGACGTTGTGCACAGTGTAAGGTGCAGCTGAGACCCCTGCTGGTGATTTGCAGTACTGACACAATCTGATCACTACAGTACTGTAGTACGTAATCCATGCGCACAATTTACAGTGAAAATATTGAAGCTACTATCCCTGTTCCACAAACGCTATGGGGAAAGTGCTCGCCAAAACAAGAAGGCTTTTTCTCATCCCCAGCGTGTATGTGGGGATCGACAGTGTAGGAAATAAAAATGATTTTTGCACTATTTTGACATTTGTCCCTACCTCCCTTAAAACAGCCACCATCACCCCTATCCTAAAGAAACCCTCCCTTGATGCGTCGCAACCATCAAGTTATCGACCCATCTCCAACCTCCCGTTTTTATCCTTGAAGGTCCTTGAAAGAGTGGTTGCCTCCCAGCTCCGCTCTTTCCTTTCAACTCACTCACTTCTTGAACCCCTCCAATCAGGTTTCCGCCCTGCTCACAGGACAGAAACTGCCCTGGTCAAGGTCACAAATGACATCCTAACCGCCTGTGACCTGGGCTCCCTCTGCCTCCTCGTCCTCCTTGACCTGTCTGCTGCGTTCGACACAGTCGATCACACCATCCTCCTCCAACGTCCTTCCTCCCACCTCAACCTTCAAGGCACAGTCCTTGACTGGTTCCATTCCTATCTGACCCACCGTTTACATTTTGTTTCTTCCAATGGTTTTTCTTCAAACCCCCGCACAGTTTCTCACGGCGTCCCTCAGGGCTCTGTCCTCGGCCCCCTCCTTTTCACCCTTTACACGCTCCCTCTGGGCGATGTCATCCGCAAACATGGGGTAAATTTCCACATGTATACGGACGACACGCAGCTGTACCTTTCTGCCTCAGCCCTCAACCCCCAGACCATCGATGTTCTGACAGCATGTCTGTCCGACATCGAGTCCTGGACGAGGGACAACTTTTTGCAATTGAACGTGAGTAAGACCGAGGCCCTCCTGATTGGCTCAAGCCAGCGCCTCCGCACATCGGGCGCTGCCAGCCTCAACATCCAAGGCTGCACTCTCCACCTCACAAAGCCAATCAGGAACCTCGGCATCATGTTCGATCAAAAACTTTCCTTCCTCCCCCACATCCGCGCCTTGACCGGCACCGCTTTTTTCCATCTGTGCAACATTGCCAGGCTCCGCAACTATCTTACCCCCCGCGCTGCCGAAACACTCGTGCACGCGTACATCACCTCACGGCTGGACTACGGAAACTCTCTCCTCGTCGGCCTCCCCAGTTCCTCCATTCACAGGCTGCAGGTCATCCAAAACTCTGCAGCCCGTGTACTATCCCGCACCCGCCTCCGCGACCACATAACCCCCACCCTCGCCCGTCTCCACTGGCTCCCCATCCTCCAGAGGATCGAGTTCAAGATCCTCGTCCTCACCTTCAAGGCCTTACACGGCCTTGCCCCGCTCTATTTAACCGATCTACTCTCCCCCTACACGCCCACCGGGACCCCCCGTTCATCAGGACTTGGCCTGCTCCAAGCCCCCCGCCCGAACCGCCCCACCATCGGAGGCCGGGCCTTCAGTTTCTCCGCTCCCACCTTATGGAATGCCATCCCTCAATCCCCCCGTTTCGCCTCTTCCCTTTCCTCTTTCAAGGCCGGTTTGAAGACTTTCCTCTTCGATCGTGCCTTTTGTTCCACCCCGAACTCTTTTACCTCCACTTCGTGTTTCACCCCTTCCCAAACACTCCCCTCCCAGCTCGGGTCACACGCCTCCTGTTCAGCGCCTTGGGACGTCCTCCCGACGTGAAAGGCGCTATATAAATGTAATTTGTTGTTGTTGTTGTTGTTATTTGCAAAGTCTATTTCTTTTAAATCCGGTTTCCCGTCGGGGTGTGAATGGAAAACTTAAACCTGCTCATAACTCGCCATCGCCGTAAACTAAAGACTTACCTTGTGGATAGCGCTCTAAGTTCACCTCCCCTACTCCCTCTCCCCCCACCCCACCCCACCCCACCCCGGCTTGTTGTCGGACTCTGCCAATGTCAAGCTGTCCGGGACACTACCCTACGTGAAAGGCGCTGTATAAATGCAAGTTGTTGCTGAGGTCCCCAAAGAAAGCCAATGAAGTGAACGAGCGATCTATCTGGAGGCTTGTTGGATTGGGCAGGAGACAGCAAAGCGTAGCACCATTGGGTATGAGGGGAGAAACTGGCCTATCTCTGTCCATGAGGATGTCTCACCACACAAGAACATAAAAGAATATGCCAATAGACGCATCGCTCTGCAGATATCATGAGCATTTAACATCACATAAAATGCCCACGATCTTTAGAATCCTTTTGGACATCCTCAGTAGGTGAATGACACTATATAATTGTCAATTGTACCGTGTACAGTGCATTGTATAATGCCTTTGAGATTGCTGTTGACACGGTGAGTTAGAATGATGCCCTTTCATCTCCCAGACTTTGACCGAATGCAATCTAGTCCTCTTTCTCTCTTTCTGCAGGCGGGTTAGATATAAATTGAAATTCAAAAAGGATGGTAAAAGGTAGACTTTCCAACACTGGTCTCAAGGCCAACATCCCCAACCTTATATAATTCACAGGTTGAATTGCTCACAAGTTCAATCACCTATGATCAGTAAACCTTGCTGGAAAATAAGAAAGTGGGTCTGAGATTTGCTGCAACTTCTCTCCCCCCCATCCCTAATTTTTCCCTCACCCCCATCCCCCCACTTCATCTTTTTATGAGCAAAAGCCTAGAGGGCTTTGGAAAGCAACCAATGCAAAAGTTTAATGGTGACTGGAAATGACACTTACTTTTGCGATGCTTCAAGAAGCGAACCAGAACCAAAATAGGTCATCTTCTTTCCGTAAACATAAAGTTGAGAACATTTCATCAGATGGAGATATCCTTTTAAATTCACCCTACCTTATATAAGGTACCTAAACACTCATTTAGACCAGCTAGTTCCATTGCCTCCCTGAGACCAAAAGCAACTAGCTATTTATTTCATCTAAGCAAGACTTCATTTCAGACTAAATGTTCTTAGTAAGTACATTTGCTTAAGTAATGAAACCTCAAATTCAAGCTGTCGCATTTTAACGATTGCCCAGTTTGATCAATCAGGGGGCAGTTTAGGACTGTTCCCTAATTAACCCTTAGAGTTTACTTAAAGTCCAGCTTCCTTCAAAGTTACGCTGCCACCCAGCCACAAGTGTGCCTCAAACAATAGTGAGATTGAGGAGTAAAATTTATTTGAATTAGCAGGTGTGGGTGGGTGGGGGGGTGGATCGAAACATAAATTTAAACCCAATCCCACCCACCCCCCCACCCCAATTAGGAGCAAAACACTGACAGGAGAGGAATGATACGGAGGTAACAAAATGAACATCTGGGTTCACGAGCAGCAATGACATTCTGGGGTAGTAAGCAGTTTAACATGATGCCAAGAAAGTCATCGATAAAAAGCCAATTGGTGAAAAACTTCACGAGTGGCTGTGTTGCCAAGCCCAAAGACGTAAATGGCTATATATACGTGTATATATAGCAGCTGCATCAGACAGTCCACATCACCAAGGTCTGACTTGTAACTGTTTCATGAATCAAGATTAAAAATACCTGGACTTTCCAATGACCTGAACATTTCAAATGCTTCATGCCATTAGGGCACAGTGTGTATCAACCTGATGTCATCAGAAATATTGTGTTTCAATATTTATGCTCTGTTGTGGAGGTAACGTGGGCAGCAGGACTGGATAGTTCCTTCAGAGACTGATATTATATACAGTATATATATCTAGACGATGGACAAGAACCAAGTTTGAAGCTACTAGCTTCCAACTGGAAATTTTCGTCAATGATTTTGTTTCGAGTCCTTACATAGCGTGTATTTTCAGACTGGCCAATACACAGAAAGTTTAAAGGGGTTTGAGTTGCAATGGCAGTGAATAGATCGCTATGTTTGTTGGTCAGCATAGAACAGTATTAATCTCTTCACAAGAGACGTTCAGATATAGAAGACATTTTGAAGACCTATCTCATTCTCATCCCTCTATATTCAGGGGTTAGAGCCTTACAAGCGTGAGACCTGTATTTAGAATCCAGGCAGGTCAGGGCAAAACCTTGGGAAAGTTTCCTTACTCCACCAACACACACGCCTAATAATAATGATCCATCTCCCCAAAAAACTCTAATAAAATTGGTCATTTCAATCCACGACTGTTTGTGGGGGACGCTGCTGTGGCTGCCGCGTTTCGCCCACAAATATACAGTCAATTCACTTTACAGTATATTCTATGAAGTGCTTTAATTTGTTGTTGTTGCCATTTTCCCATCACAGCAGGAAGATGTTATCCTTAAATGAGTGCAGTGACCTGGCCTCAACCACCCTTCCTGCCAATCTGTTCCAATTATGGATCACCCTCTGCGTAAATATTAATAATAATCCACATGGTTAATATAAACATCTTTATTACGTAATCAAAACATTTCAAATGTTTCCTGGTGTCTGTTCCATCTGGATATTGGTTGCATTGAACTTGCGTGTTCTCTTATTCTGCGTCACTGGCCAAACCGGTCTACCTTTTGACCGTGCATTTAGCCGCCCTCCTTCGCCCTCTGCCCTCCTTCACCTCATCCCGTCACTGCCCCATCCCCTATCATGCTTGGATCCTGACCCCCCACACCCCCCACCTTCCCACCCCCACCAACTGTTCAGTGCTTTGGGACGTCCTCCCGACGTTAAATGCGCTCTAAAATGTTATACATATTGGAGGAGGAGGAGGAGGAGGAAAAACTTGAAATAGGAAGTCAAGTTTGTTTGATTTTTTAAGTATCAGGAGAAACGTGCGTGATCGTCCTCCCAGCAGAAGCAGAAGCAGACTCCACACATCAGAAAGGCTTGAAAACAGAATTTTCTGCCTTTCAGTCCTTAAATGTTTGACGGTGCCGGCCCTGTTTAAAGAAGACCACATCCTGTGAAAGGAAAAGTTCATCCTAATAAATAGTCTCTGACATCTCAGCACTTGCACACATTTCAACCCCGTATTGTAACTGTCATCACCCAAAATACTTCTCTGGTCAGCAATCGGAACCTAAAGAATACTGGACTTCCATTCGCTATGTTTTCAACGTACACATGTTTTCTATCAGACCACATCTGCAATAATTGCAGGAATACCCCTGCGGATCACTAACGCTGATAATTCTAACCTGCATCGGAGTGTACAGTGTAAAGAAAGGGGACGTTGATCTAATTGCAAAAAATATTCCCTGGAAAGTAATTTCCAAACGTATAATTTTATCATTATCAGTTAAACGCAATAATTGCTCCACCACCCGTACAGACCAGAAGGTCGCGGGTTCAAATCCTGGTCTGTTGCATGTTAGCCAGGGCCATCCTGAACACACACACACAATCCTCTTCCTTCCCCCTCCCATTTCTGGATCGGGGGGGGGAACAAGGAACAAGGCAAGTCCTGGTTGCCTGCTATCTGATGAAACCTGTGGATGGAGATCAGGAGAGGATAGGATGGAGCTAAGCTTGAAAGTCCCACAGGATCAAATAGTCTGCTGACTCACTGTCTGGGTTCATACATGAATAATGGCCATCCGAGTGAGGTAATGGAAGTGGTCTGCCTGGTGGAACCTTATCCCAGCTCGTTTGAGAAGGGGGTTGAAGAGGGAGGAGAGTAAGGTGGGAGGGGGTGGGGGAATACTCATGTAAAACAATGGTAAAAATATAGTGTTTTAAGTTAAATCCGTTCAACAACAACTAGTTACGTTTACGTAGCACCGGTAACAAAGTCAAGAAGAGCTCTCTATGAAATAGACTCCCAATAACATCGTTTTTTTGAAAAACAGATCCTTTTGAAAACACATCCATAAAATGATCACTTTATGACATATTAATGGCAATGTTCCACATGCTATTCCCGGGTTAAAGTGCTTGACTCAGCCAGAAAAAAGTAAAAGGTCCCGTATTCCCTATATTCATCACTTATTGCTGTGATTGAAACATCTACTGCATTAAATATCACAGTAAATTAAACCCAAACTAGCGAGCTCCATTTTGAACAGCTGTGCGCACACAGACCAGTTAGAAAGGTTATGGCTTAACCTGTCTAAAGGGAGCTGCTCTTTGAACCAAAGATCTTTAAAGGGTTTATAAATAAATCTTGCTTAGGTCTGTGTGAGTTGTGCGTAAGGCGACAGCTTAGCCTCTATAAATAGGAATCAACCTGAATTCATTCAGAAGAAAATAAGAGTCATCGTAATAATAATCCTTACATTAGATATTACCTGATCATATCATTGGTATTACTCAAAGCCTTTCGCAGAACATACTGAATAGTGAATTGACTGTATATTTTGTGGGTGAAACTCGGCAGCCAATTGCACATAGCAGTCCCCCCACTCAATCGTGGATTGAGTGAACAAATTATTATTTTTTGAAAATGTTATTTAATTTATTTTTTGAAGGGGAAAAAACACATCATTAAATACGACCACACTTGCTTGGAGGTGATTCCCAACTTCAATATCTTATTCAAAAACAGATAATGGCTGGGAACACTCAAGCAGGTCAGGCAGCATCTATGGAGAAAGGAAAAGTGAGTCAACATTTTGGGTCCACGATCCTTCGTCAGAACCAGCATCTGCAGTACTGTACTTTGCGGTTTTGTTCAATATCTTATTACAGTTACTAGCGCGCCAGTTAATAACTGATGTTTAAAAATGATTTCAACCATGTTTTTTGTGCTGATGTTTAAATCTGCTTCACTGAAAAAAAATAAAAGACCATTCCAATTCAACGCATCTTGGTGTGTGAAATGTACTTATTTCTCTTCAAGGCAATTGTTTTAATCACATTCAGTCGGGATATACTCTACAGATTACATGTATTTAATAACCAGTGAATTTTTTTTTTTTAAATGACACTTAATAAATCAGTACAATACATTTATTTAGTCACTAAGAGCTGATATCTTAAGTAACATTTAACATAATGTGTGGTTTATACACATAATGTGAGGAAGCAATACAAAAACATAATAATCTTTGTATTTGATGTAGCATATTTCATGTCAGGAATACATCTCAAACGTTTTACATAAAGTGGCAACAGTGTATTTTTGCTGTCAAAAGAATAGATTTAAATTATAAAAGGGAAATGTCACAAAACCTTTTGTTGTATTTTGATTTATCGTTATTATGTGAACATTCAGGAACATTTGGTTATTTGTTGTAACCGAATCTGGAGGGTGGTAGTCACTGTCATTTAAATGTTGCTTTGAAACTGCATTGTTAAACAGAGCATTGGGATAGATAATAATATTAATAATCCTTGCATTTGATATAGCTCTTTTCACATCTTATTGACGTCTCAAAGCCCTTCACAGAATATACTGTAAAGTGAATTGATTTGTGGGCGAAACGCGGCAGCCAATTGCGCACAGCAGCATCCCCCACAAAAAGTCGTGGATTGAAATTGTTTGTTAGATCGGTCGGGAGCTAATATGTGCACTTAACTGTGCGAACCAGTCAAATTATATTTGCTTCAGCTCTTTGATAAAACAGAACAAAGTGGAAGATGCCAAAATAAGGAAGCAGTTGGCCCAGAAGCACAATAACTATAAATAATGCAATCCACCATTCATACAATAATAATCCTTGCATTTGATATAACACTTTACGCGTCTTCTAGACTGTGTCTCAAAGCGCTTTACAGAATATATTGTAAAGTGAATTGACTGTATATTTGTGGGCAAAATGCAACAGCCAGTTACGCACAGCAGTGGATTACAAACAGTCGTGGATTGAAATAACCAATTTTATTATTGCTTTAATATTTTGCCCCAACCCTTACCATATCGGTTTACTAACTGAGTGTTATCTACAGCTACTGCTGCTTTTTAAAAAAAAATTGTAATTCCACTTTAAAATTAGAATTAGCTCTAGATGTGGTGAATTGTTGAAATGTAGAGGTTTGGATGCGGTTTAATTATTGTATTTCAATCCTTTCCAAATGAGTGTAACTTAATCCCTCCTCACACTATCTTGCGGGTTTTCCTAGTCCAGACTTTTTGATTCTCTCCTTTCTTCCTCCTAAAAGTAAAGGAAGTGTGTCCTTTTCCTGAAGGGATGTGAGAATATACCCACCGTTTTTTTTTCACTCGCCAAATCATACCGCAGCTCTTGTGCAATGCCAAAAGCTGTCTCTTTATATTTGGAAGCACATTAAGCAGTCTGGATCTTAAAGATCTCCAGTTACATTTTAAAGACATGGTACCTGGAGCTCACAAAAAAAATCTGATAACCTGCACTAATTAAACCTTTGAAGCGTCCCGCATTCAGAAATCTTTAAATTATCAACTTGCATTGCCTTCCAATAATGAATTGGGCTTTATTTGCATTGAATAGGGCATTGAATTGACACATTCCTAATGCCAATTTACATTTATTCCATGTATATTACATGTTAAACCCTTCACAAAGATTTTTCCGGATGGGGAGTGGTGGAATCAAACAATTTGCTGTGACATCTGTAGCACATGTAAACACTTTGATGTGCTACAGAGAGTGTGTATACAGTACTCGAACTCACTTGCTGATTAGGAAGCCTTGCTTTGATCAGCTAATTTAAAAATAGCCTTCGGCGATCCCTCATAAATGGCTACACAGCACTTGCAAAGATAAGGCTGGTAGAAGTTAATTTGGTGTGTCCTGTAGATAAA
This sequence comes from Hydrolagus colliei, assembly GCA_035084275.1. Lineage (NCBI taxonomy): Eukaryota > Metazoa > Chordata > Chondrichthyes > Chimaeriformes > Chimaeridae > Hydrolagus > Hydrolagus colliei. The sequence continues at coordinate 83,117,985 of CM068745.1, read as the reverse complement.
AAAAGTGTTAAGATTAAGTCCAGGTCTTCATTGTAACCAGGTTTTCGCTTTGGAAATGACATTTCATGATCTGACGGGTTCTGCTTCTCTCTGGTGGCAGTACTGTACAGTAGTTCGATGGTGGTTTGGAGCTCTATTTACTGTAGGTAGGGTGGCTTTCTCAACCCGTCCTTTTAGGCAGAAAAAAGGACCAGTTGCTCTCCCTCATTATTTTTCATGGGGGGTTCGAGTCTGTGGATCAGCTTGTGAGCTTTTATCGCGTGGTTTTTCCTCACAGTCTCTGTTCATTATTGTGTATGTGTGTGTGCGTGTGTGTGTGTGTGGTGTGTGTGCAACTTGAAGTTCAGTGTCTCCTGAGAAGTGCCAGATGTGTATGAATGGCCTTATTCCTCCCCTCTGATAGTCCAGCTATAACACAACACAGTGATTATCCATTCTTCACCCCTAATGGCTGATCTAGAACACTCTTCTTGATGTCCTATTCCTTACACTAATAGCTTATCTACAACAATGACAGATACAGCCTATTCCTCACCAATTGCCTATTAACTGCGTTATAACGCTGTATAGTAATGAGTTATATCTCACATTGGTCATTCAGCTATTACACAATACATATAAATTAATGTCTCAGTTATACAGTAGCACTGCCACAAATAGCCTCCTAGACCCATCACTCCTGCTGATAGTCCTTCAACAAATAATTGGCATTTAATTTATTCAGAGTCCACCCTTTAATCTCAAAGTAGCTTTTCCAGGAAATATGGTTCTTGTCTGTTAGTCCTACGTCAGTGGCATTAACAACAACAGCAAAATAACCAAACAACAATTAAATTGTGCCCTTAACATAGGATAATGCCTTAGAGCGTAAAAAACATCAACAATAATAATAATAATAATCCTTGCATATAGCCTCAAAGCACTTTGCAGAGTATATTATGCAATGTGGATTGACTGTGTATTTTGTGGGTCAAACTTAGCAGCCAGTTGCGCACAGTAATGTCCCCAGACGCTCACTGCCAATTTTTCTTGTATACTTTCTTGTCAGAAAGTAATTCAAAAACAGGAAAACTGCGCTATACTACGAGAAAACTATGTGGAAAAGTCAGTGCGGCAACAGGATTTGACTATCCCAGCACCTCAAAGCCTGGGTTTATGTCGGCCTCCTTCAAAGGGGAACTTGTCAAAAGTTCTGAAAAGGTTTTTGGATTCCCTGTCAAAAACGATCAGGTGTCAAAGTTGCTACATTTAGCAAAGACTTACACCAATATACAAGCCTGATGGCCAGATGAATGTTTAGCGTAAAACATGGTGCGGTGGGGAGGGAGAGGAATGGGGGTGGGGGGTGGAGGGTTTTCAAATGGTAATATTATACGGTATCATCATAATACATTATTACTTAAACTGGACAGGAATTCCTTCAGACCTGGTCTGGAAATCGGAGCATAATGGTGATATTTCTTAATGCTACTGTATTTCTTAATAAAGGAATCTAAAGTTGTGCAAGATGGAGGGTGGGGGTGGGGTGGGGGTGGGGTTTGGGGGTGGGGGGGGGGGGGGTGGATGGGGGGGGAACTCCTTCCTGTAATCAGAATCACAACACGTCAAAAACCTCTGGGAAGTGCACTCTGATACACAATCCGCATCTGGAACATATTGTCCGCGGGTCACTAACAAAACTCCTTATTATTCCTTATTAAGGAATCCTGTTAAGAAATACCGCAAATTAGACCCCCAGAATTCTCGCTCGGCCTCGGCTCGCTGGCACAGGCTTGGAAATTTGAACTTGTCTAAACTCCAGGACAATGGCATTGAATTCTTCCTTTTTCTGTCGCCCCATAATTTGTCAAGCTCTATTAATCTGGGGTCAATTAAAGTGACAGGAGTGTGTGTGTGTGTGTGTGGGGGGGGGGGGGGGGGGGGGGGGGTGAGAGAGGTGGGGTGAAGAGAGAGGAAATAATGCTTTTATTCATCTTTACAACCAGAGCATTGTTTGCACTCCCAACTCAAGAGAATCTGTAACGTTACACTAATCTGCTTAGCACCTCTGCCTCAAACGGTAGGGTGATGAAGGAAGCTTTCGGAGGCACACAGTCATATAAATAACCAACTGGATGCCATGGGCACACATCAATCATCTGCTTGCTCCAATTTCTGTTGTTGAAAAGGAAAGTCCACTCTCAGGAAATCAATATGGGTCAAGTGGGAAATCAAATCTCCTCAACTTTGGCCACACAGTTCATGTTAAATCCAAAGCTGGTAAGTAGTACTTGGCTACAATCCTTGCTCACCACAACGCCAACTGCAATGGGTTATTTATGTTGCAGGAAACCTTTAAATTGTACCCAGTCTTCACCTGTGATTATTCCGTAGCTCGGAGAGTGCAGGACAGGCATGATGGGGCCGAATCCTCTACGTTTGTATTTTGACTGACTCCAGTTCAGGGACAAACGCACCTCCGAGACAAAGATTCAATGTGAAGCCGCCGATCCAAGTTACAACTGAACACTTGTATCCTTTCGGACGGGTCTAAAGTGAGGAGCGCTGAGCTGTTGACAAATCATTACAATCAGGATCGAAACTTTCAGAGCCAAGCTCTTCCCATTTGACTGACAACAGAAAGTTCCTTAATGCAGAACACATTGGCTTCAAAGAACACTGGCCCAATGATGACAGCTGAAGGAAGTGGCTTCTGTTTCTTATACATAGCCTGCAAATTGAACTTGTTCACAGCAACCGAGATTCTCACCTACAATTTATAAGTTGTCCGCCAAAACCCCACCAATCCGTGTTGAACGTTCAAGTATCTCCTGCCAAGAATTTCTGTTCTTATAGGTCCATCGTTTTCACAAAGGCTGCAGAGTTCTGGATGATCTGCAGCCGATGGAGATTGAATTCAGCCTATCGGAGCTTCAAGCTCATGAGGGGGACTCGATAGAGTAGATAGGGAGAAACTGTTTCCACTGGTGGGAGTATCAGTGACTCATGGTCACAGATTTAAAATAGTTTCTAAAAGAAGCAGAGGGGGAGCTGAGGAGAAGTTTTTTCACTCTCTAGCGAGTTGTTCTAATCTGGAATGAATTGCCTGAAAAGGTGGTGGTGGAGGCCGATTTGATAACAACTTTTAAAAGAGAGATAGACGTTTATTTGGGGAGGACAGGTTTACAAGGTTATGGGGAGAGAGAGAGAGAGCTGGGGAGTGGGATTAAATTGGTCTTGTCAAAGAGCCGGCACAGACTCGATGGGCCGAATGGCCTCCTTTTGTGCCGTAACATTCTATGATTCTATGAATTCAAACAGGTTCGCGAATATCAGAATTCTGGCTCAATTGACCTGTAAGAAGTGCCATTCCTTAACGGAGACAGTATTGATAAACACCGCGACAACCGGCTAACTGAACTTTCTTGTGTCACAAACTAGGGCCTAGATATTAGGAGCTATTATACATGTGTCCTGTGCAGTCTGAGCAGCTTAATTTGAATCAGTGCGATCTCAAAGCAAAGGACATAACAACCCTGATCTGCCTGGATTGGAACACAGGTCTCACGCTTGTAGACGAGCAAACTCCACATTCTGTCATTCACATGTCAAAATCATCTGTCTTCATGTTTCCCTCATTTCTACAATGGTGTTTGTTCTATTTTCTTCCATTTTCTCTCCCCCTCCTCTCCTCTGTGTTTGCTAGCGTGTACTTCCTGAGTCCCAGCAGCATTCTGGTAACTTAATGAAGTGATCCTCCTCCATGTACAAGTCTAATGAGGGTTCCAGGCTATTTGACTTCAGAGGGAAACACAGCTGAATACAGACTTATTCTTGGTTGAAAACTATACATACGCTGATTCCAGTGATAGTGCCCTAACGTGTCGTTGTACACGTCAAAGCCTTCCCCAGGATTTTACTGTAAAATAGAGTGACTGTATGTGAGGGCAAACGTAGCAACTCATTTGTGAATAATGTCCAACAAACAATGATGAAACTAATTCGAACACAGGTCTCACACTTGTAAGGCAAGTGCTCTAACCACTGAGCTGCAGCACGCCACACAAAGTAAGGAAACGTGCTCAGCGTTTTTCCCTGCCTGGGAATTGAACCCGGGTCCTCTCGAGTGCAAGGCGAGTGCTCTATCCACTTAGCTACAGGACTCTGCGAGCTACAAGCTCCTTCGCAAAGGAATCTTTAACAAATTCAACCCACCTTAACCTGTGATCTCTTATATTGGTTTCAAGTGTCTTTTATTTTTTATGATGTTTTTTTCCCCTCTGATTTTGCTATTCTTTACTCCTCTTCTCTTTACTCCTTTACACATCGACTTTTTCCAAATACTTTGTTCTCTCCCTCTCTCACCCCCTCTCTCTCTTCCTCTCTGATCACTTCTCTTTCCAGCATCAACAAACGTTCTTACTAGGAGGAAGCAGAGTAGACAGCCCCGAGCTACTGAAACCTTCATCTTCCTTCCATTCCTTAATTTGATTCCCACACTGACACAGCATCAAAAGGGTTATGCAGCTGTCACATTAATCATAAGTTTAACACCTTGTGAAATCCTCATGCCTGTCACAAGATCTTGCTTGTTTGGACACCAGAGTGTAGATGGGCAACTTAGAAATGGACCCATTTCTGTGATTTTATTTGATCAAATAATGATTTGATCAAATCAAATAACGGCTGAAAATTCCACAATGATAGACCCCACAGGAATATTTAAGCAAGAACCTGTTATATTTTACACAGAATAATCCTTGGACTTAATACAACGCTTCTAATGTTGAAACATATCAATGGTATACTGCTGTCAAGGTCGAATGAATGACTATTTTTACTCAGAGGCACAAAACAATGCCCTACAAACAAAGTGAATGAGCAATTTATCTGAAGGACAACTAGAAATTCCAGCTACTTCAAACAGGATCTAAGACAAACACAACAGAGCTTAGTTTAATGTGTCACCTGAACACGACACCTCTCACAATGCAGCACTCCCTCGCACTGCACTGGACTGTCAACTTAGACCGTCAACGTGGGACTCAAATCCACGATTTACTGACCCAAAGTGGGGAGAATGCTAATAACTGAGCCCGTTGCCAGCCTGAGGTGTTTTATTCAGCGTTCCGATGTCTCCGGACAATGTACTGAACAACAACAACAACAACAACAAGAATTACATTTGTATCGCAAACACCCATGGTTACATTTTGGAACTGGGGTTCTGGCTGCAAATTTGATCGAAACCAGATTCCAAATTGCAGGAGCCATTGAGGATTGCTTCAGGATACTGGAAGAAATTAAGCCAATTTGGCAAACTGCCTTAGGTTCAGGATTTTTAGAATCCCGAACGCTACAACTCCCTGATCAATGACATGATGTAACACTCTAATAATCATCATAATATTAATAATAATAAGTAAGAATGTATGGATCACACAAAGCTCATTATTTTTGGGTTCCTTCACATTCTGGCTTCCAAACCTAATGATCTTTCTGCAAAGTCTTTCCAAAAGTAATGAAAATGTTTCTGGTAATTCCCATTGTGAATTTCACCCCCATTGACTTGTATCAGTGCTGAAAGTTCTGTATAGATACTATTAAAGTCCCCAAATGAATCAAGCCAAATCATCATATAATTTGGGATGTCCTCCTGATGTGAAAGGTGCTATACAAATGTAATTTTGTAATGTATTTCTCCGTTTCCCCCGATCTAAATGATTCAACCTTAGTCTTCTTTCCTCCACGGACACCATGTCCTTGGTACCAGCTTCACCAAAATCATTGGAATATTTCTACACCTTGAACCGACATCTCTATCTTGCTATTGCTCATAATTAACTTTCTCCAATTGTCTTTGTTTAAGTAAAAATTCGAAGCGGAATTGTCCAGTTGTACTGAAAAGGATCCAATTCCTAAATCCTATTTGAGGCTTTTTAATTTTCAATTGATACGCATCAGTTTTTCCCTCACAGCCAAAGTCAAATGATTTACCCCTCATGACGCGAGCCAATCAGGAGAGCCTCAGTCTTGAGGACATTCAACGGGAGAAAGTTGTCCCTTGTCCAGGACTCGATGTCAGGCAGTCAGGATAATAATTAGTCCTGGAGTTGAGGGTGGAAGTGGAGAAGTAGAGTTGGGTGTCATCTGCGTACATGTGGAAATTTACCGGACCAGTCAAGGACAGAGCCTTGTGAGGTTGCGGTGGGAGGAGAGGCATTAGAGAAGGATTGAGTGATCACTATACAATGTGTTCCTATGAAACAGTTTGAGAAATCTCAGTGATGTTAGAATTGAGATTATATCAAATGCGGGAACTATAAAGTCACAAGATCACAGGATAAGTATGGTTTGGAAATCATACTACAGTAAATGGGATATTACTGCAGTACTTGTCTTCGGAGATATAAGTATAGATTAAACCATTCAATGTAATTAGCTTAATCAGTTATTCATATCTTTTGCTTGAATTTCAATTATAAGCATTTCAAGGTACAGTACTGTAAATACAAAAGTACAAAATGGAGGATTGCTGAACAGAATCAGTCAGCGCTTTTTTGACTCATTGGCGCTGTCTGCACAGAAACCGAAACACAGTCATGTTTTGTGCTTTTCATTTTCCGTGAAAAATGACGTGTCATTCTCAGTGCATTAATTTCTTCTCCAATTTCCCTGCCAAATAGGTGATGCTAACCAAATGGAGAGAATAACAGGAAATCTGTCTTCACCAATTTGTGGACGTGCTGGAGATATGAAGCAGGGATTCGTGGTAAGAACTGCTATTGTGTTACAATTACCTTCAACATGTAGTCGGGTTTCCTTGTAACACACTGAAGGAAATGTTTCACCTTCGCTTCCTCAAGCTGATGGTGGTACGGTGAGATTGTTTGTGCTAACAACATCAGACTTGCCCATAAGAACATAAGAATTAGGAGCAGGAGTAGGCCATTTAGCCCCTCGAGCCTGCCCCCCACCATTCAATAAGATCATGGCTGATCTATTCTAACTCCACCTACCCGCCCGCCTTATCCCCATATATATTCGGAGGTCCTGTGGCTTAGTGCTTAGAGCACTTGTCTTGCAAGCTGGGGGGAGACCAAGTTAGGGTAACCTGTATTCGAATCCATTTCTTTACTGGCAATTTAGCAGCACAAAGAATTTTACCCATTGCGTCTGAAAAAGAAAAAGCAGCTGAAGCCTAAATTAATGTCATTTCTGCTTGTTACAAGCAAGAAAGCACAGTTGAATTCTCCTGAGGTATTTGTCTTTTTGTGTTCATGTAAATAGATGTAAAACACCTTTTGACATTACAGTAGCTCTAGAGGATGAATTGGACTCAACACCAGTGTCCCTTGGAGAATAGACGAATTAAGTAAATTGCAATTCTGTTACTTATCAGTTTAAATCAAACCTGCAATGTTTGGTTTGGTTTGGTTGGTTTTAGTCAATTCAATTTAAGGTTTTAATGTTTTTGAAAATATTTTCCAGAACCGATGAATAATACGCTTTTGTAATTTCCTCACCAGTTACACAATGTTAAACCGTGAATAATAATAATATTGTAATAATAATAAAAATGTTTTCAGTTAACATAGCATCTGATTACATCAATGAAAGGTCTTCAAACACTTCACAGACATTTGCGTCAGATGTAAGTGACTGAGCACAGTATTCAGAGGCAAATGTTGCAGTCAGTTTATGTACAGCCATGTCCTCCAAACAGACAAAATGTGAATGACTAATTTCATCTTGGTTTGTTGACAGGGATCTCGGGAGAAACTCCCTCCTCCTTTCAGATCGTTCCTTTAATATGTGGCACCTCAAACAATGCAACTATCTCCCAGCCTTGCATTGCAGTGTCAGTCGAGACTGCGAACTCGAAGTCCCGAGATGGGGTTTGACAAACCGAGGCAGGCTACTACCATATTACTGTATAACAGAAGAATTTACAGGTGTCAATATCCAGCTGGTAATTGGTTTAAATAGGTATGAGAGGCCCTAACTATCCCATGGACTCCCATCATTTTAAAATGGAAGATAGTACAGAACGTGAAGTCCTATAGCTCAGTGGTTAGAGCACTCTCCTTACAAGCGAGAGAGACCTGGGTTCAATTCCGGACAGGGTCAAACCTCGGGCAAGTTTCGTTACTCCACATGCCTATTTCCCCCAAAAGAAATTGATCATGTCAATCCCAAACTGTTTGTGGGATGCTGCTGCGCGCAATTGGCTGCCGTGTTTTGCCCAATTTTGTATATATAGTCAATTCACTTGACAGTATATTCTTTGAGACGTCTAGAAGAACATGAAATAGCGCTATGTCAAATGTAAAGATTATGATTATTATTGACTTGGGAATTTTTTTAATTGGAAGCCAATTTCTTTATGTATAGCTTAAAAAAAGAAATACGTGGAACAAAAAATCAAAACAGATTTTCAAGTGTCTAGAACAGAAATACAGTACTATAAAAATTGCAATTACTATAAAAATATCAGTGGATCCCAAAACACCCTCACGCTTTCTGGAATTAGGTAAATACGATGTCCCAAGGAGACAGTGCATATTCCATTCCAACAATTTATCTCTGGAATTCCATGTGTAGTTGGGTCTGCTTTTGGATATTCGTAAACATGGTGATAGGCTTCCACTTGAGTCCGACGTCCGGCTGACCGAGGAAAAAAAAAAGTGTTTCAAAGTACAGTATTGTCATTGCAACACTGTAGTCGGCAATCCCAGTGGATCCGTTGAGTCTTTGGATGGAGGTTTTAACCTTCACGCCATTTTCTGTTTTCATGATGGCTTTTGATGGTAAGTGACAGGAGCCGGTGATGCCAGGCAGTGAGCAGCTAAACTGCTCAGCTCATGGGAGGGATTGAGAAGGGAATGTTACCCTGAGCCTTCAGCCACTATTAGGCTAAAATTCCAACCCGGTCTTGATTTAATCTATTCATACAGCATTTCAGAACATCTAAGAAATTGGCAACTTCTTAAATATCAGCCTCAATTTGAAGCTGTTTGTCCCTCATATATTCTTTGTAGATTTCAACCCTGTGTAGACAAACCTGTAAACCGTTGAAATAGATATCTAGAGCGAGGTCTTACTATTGCTGCTGTTAAAGTGTAAAAATGACACCTAGATGCCTTATCTTCAGCTATTGGGGCTACAAATAAAACAGCCTGATGCTCTGAAAGTGATATCAGATGGGTTGAAAGGGCCTTAACCATCTGAACCAATGATGTCTGCAAGGCACTGATCTTCCAACAAAGGGACCCATTAAAACTAACTGAAATTGATGGCGTTATACAGCCCTACCCATCCACCTGATCCAGAATTCTCCAGCCTAAGTTAGCTTGTACTTGGACGTGGAAATTCCACTTGAGTCTAAGATGTAGTCTCCATTTCCTTTGCATTCAGTGCAAAGAAGTAAAGAATTTGACAGAGTGTTATATTGTCCTAACTATCAATCTGTTTTTATAATAGTAATAATCCTTGCATTTCATATCATGCTTTACAAATGTAAATTGTATTGGTGTTGTTGCTTTTCACTTCTTCTAAACGTCTCAAAGCGCTTCACAGAATGTAGTGTAAAGTGAATTGACTGTATATTTGTGGGCGAAACGCGGCAGCCAATTGTGTACAGCAGCATCCCCACAAACACTTGTGGATTGAAATGACCAATTTATTATTTGTTTTCCTCTTGAGTAAAGGAAAGTTGCTCAAGGTTTTGCCCTGTCTGGAATGGAACCCAGCAGATACGGAGGTTAGACTGTTTAAGAATTTCTAGACTTTCTGTAAAACTCAATATGTGTAGGTATGGCAAGAAATATGTCTAGGTAGAACATTTCCCCCCCACCCATCCCCCCAGCCCCCATCCCCCAACCCCATCCTCCAACCCCCATCCCCCCAACCCCCAACCCCCCAACCCCCAACCCCCCAACCCCCAATGCCAGAATGAAAAATGGTTCTGATTATTATTATATTGGACTTTCCACAAGTGTCTAGTGCGGGCCGTGTCCACTGAGATGGTCACCTGAACAATTCAGAGACACAACGAGACCCTCCAAAATGCTATTACCATAATAACCTTAAAGATCTACCCAATTCGTTCAAGGAAGGAGATAGCTAAGTGGTATTGTTTACTCTAACTTAGACGGGAGATAAATTTACACTGAAGGCTGCTTCCTCCTTGCCTTTAACTTCTCCTTTCTTTGACCATCAGCTAAGTGACCATGGTTTTGTTATATGAATGATATTAAAGACTCCACATCCTTATTTTTTTTTGCTAAAGTTACTATTGTGTGCGCGTGCGCACACACACACTCACACACCAAACAAAATACCATTAGCTTCAAAATCCAGGCTGAGTCATAAATCATTTCGAAAACAGTTTGGTATAATTTTTTTTATTTGCTGTGAAACAAAGGTACCGGCAAAGCCACTTAATCCCACATTCGCAGATCAAAGGACACAGGAATGTGGGAACTCAAGGCAATTTGGACAACGTGGACACTGATTTCACTTCTCTGGCCTCTCCACCTGCATAACAAAATCAAAGGGAACAAACCCATTAAATAAAAATCAACCCCCTCCCCCCGCCCCCCCAGAAATTAGATACAAAGATAAAATGTTTTCTGATGATCCATTTCTGTTACGTTTGTGACACGCAGCAACCAGCGCACACTGCAAACATTTGTACCTGGAGGCGAGGGCACACTTTTAAATGCAGGGAAACACGAAACAAAAGGGCAGGAGAGTAACTTCTGTTCAAAGTACTCCCCCTAGCTACAGAAAAAATTAATAGCATATGGGGAGGGTTGAAAAGTTCCTCTGGTAAATGACATGTTGGGGTTGCTGGCAATTCAGTGCTGGTAAACTCATCTTCCACATAAGATGCCTCTGAACAATAACAACAACAACACATTATATTTGTGCAACGCTGACCAAATATCACCCAGATAAAATTGGTCATTCGCACTTCATAATACATAATAATAATAATTCTTGCATTTGATACAGCGCTTTTCACGTCTACTAGACGCCTCAAAGCGCTTCACAGAATGGACTGTAAAGTGAATTGACTGTATATTTGTTGGGGAAACGCGGCAGCCAATTGCGCACAGCAGCGTCCCCCACAAACAGTAGTGGATTGAAATGACCAATTTTTTTTAAGGGATTATTATTAGGCGTGTGGAGTAAGGAAACTCGCCCAAGGTTCGGCCCTGACCCGCCTGGATTCGAACACAGGTCTCACGCTCGTCAGGTGAGTGCTCCAACCACTGAGCTACATGATTCCACGACTTCATGGCTGTTTGTGGAACATTACTGTATGTAAATCATCTGTCCCTACAGTCATTACACTTGCCTGAAAGTCACTACATTAGATTATCGTTATTATTATTGTAACTACATGGAGATGATCTGTTTTATACCCCCCAAGGCATCAGTTAATGTGACTACTTTTCTGAGTAGCACTTTTCAAACCCATGGTACCTTTCCTGAGGATTACTGGAGTTTAGTTGGCGGATCATAATAATAATCCTAATAATCCTTGCATTTGATATAGCACTTTTCACATCTTATCAAAGTCCAGAATACACCTTAAAGTGAATTGACTGTATATATATTTTTTCATAGATTCATAGAATTTTACGGCACAAAAGGAGGCCATTCGGCCCATCTAGTCTGTGCCGGCTCTTTGAAAAGAGCGATTCAATCCCACTGCCCTGCCCGCTCCCCATAGCCTAATAGACCCGTTCTCCCTAAATAAAGATCTAATTCCCTTTTAAAAGTTGTTATCGAATCAGCCTCCACCACCTTTTCAGGCAATGCATTCCAGATTCGAACAACTCGCTGAGTGAAAAAAATTCTCCTCAAAAAAGCTCCCCTCTACTTCGCCTTGAAACTATTTTAAATCTGTGACCACGAGTCACAGATTCGCCCACGAGTGGAAATAGTTTTTCTCTATTTGCCCTGTCGAAACCCCTCATGATCTTATAAACCTCTATTAGGTCTCCCCTCAATCTTCTCTGCTCCAGAGAGAATAACCCTAGCCTATCTAGCCTCTCCTCATAGCTGAAGTCCCTCAATCCTGGCACCATCCTAGTAAATCTTCTTTGTACCCTTTCCGATGCCTTCACATCCTTTCTGTAGTGTGGTGACCAGAATTGAACACAGTATTCCAGCTGAGGCCTCACCAAAGTCTTATAGAGGTTAGTCAGCACTTCCTGACTTTTGTACTCTATACCCCTATTTATAAAGCCTAGTATCCCATATGCCTTCTTAACAGCCTTGTCTACCTGTCCTGCCACCTTCAACGAGTCACTAACACAAATCCCCAGGTCTCTCTGTTCCTTCACACCATTTAAAATTGTACTATCTAGACTATATTGCCTCCCTTCATTTCTTCTCCCAAAATGCATCACCTCACACTTCTCTGCATTAAACTTCATCTGCCATGTGTCTGCCCACTTTACCAATTTGTCTATATCCTCTTGCAGATGGCTACTATCCTCCTCACTATTTACTATTCTCCCTAACTTAGTGTCATCTGCAAACTTGGAAACTGTACTCCGTACACCCAAGTCCAGATCATTGATGTAGATTACAAAGAGCAATGATCCCAAAACCGATCCCTGTGGCACACCACTGCTCACTTCCCTCCAATCTGAAAAACAGCCGCTCACTACAACTCTCTGCTTTCTGTCTCGCAGCCAGTTGTGGATCCACGCTGCCACTGTCCCTTTTATGCCGTGGGACTTTAATTTCCTAACAAGTCTCTCATGTGGTACTTTGTCAAATGCATTTGTGGGCGAATTGCAGCAGCCAACCGCGCACAGCAGCGTCCCCCACAAACAATCGTGGATTGAAATGACCAATTTTATTATTGTGGTTTTTTTGGATGTATTATTATTAGGCGTGTGGAGTAAGGAAACTTGCCCAAGGTTTCTCCCTGACCTGCCTGGATTCGAACACAGGTCTCCCCAGCTTGCAAGACAGGTGCTCTACCCACTAAGCCAGAGGAGCTCTAACCACCAAGCCACATCATCAGAATGTATCAGATTGCATCAATCCATCTGTTTTAATGGCGATGGCAGATTTGGACCAGTTTGAGAGCAGATCTGGAGCTTTCCCACCATTAGCAAGGCATGTTATTCCAGATGAATATATGAGCAAAGGCTTAGGAAATCTTTCAGGAGATCCCCCCCCAGAAACACAAGCTTTTCTTGCCACAGACTAACATAAGTTAGTCTTGAGATGCAAGGTCGGTCTCTATGGACATGGTTACATTCTCCACATGCCTAGCAGCAGTAACTAGGTACCCGATAGTTGATTGGTGGGCCGTTTACAGGTTTTATAATTCACCCCCCCACTCAAAAAATAATAACAATAATAAAGTACGCGGTCGGCTTCCGCATTTTGCTCACAAAATATATCAACAGTCAATTCACTTTACAGTATATTCTGTGAAGCGCTTTGAGATGTGATAAGGCACTATATCAAATGCAAGAATCATTATTATTATTAGTATTATTATTATTAGTAGTATTATTATAAGTGCTTCGGGATATTCTCCCGATACGAAATATGCCATCCACTGAATATGTAAATTTATATTGTAATTTAAGGTGTTCATATATTGTAAGACAAGTTTCTAAATAAATAGTTTGCAAAGTTTGCAGAATTGAGGACAATTGAATATGAACTGCTGCATCTTTGCTGTTTGCATCGAGTTTGTGTGGACTTGAAACTGATGTAAACAATTTGGCTGTTTTAGCTGCAATCTTTAGAAAGCCCGATTGAAATATTTTCGGAAAATATCACATTCCTGGAGGTGGTGTAATCGTCTGCCTGTCCGTCCATTCACAAACACCCCAGCTCATTAAATGCTTCAGGTTCTCATTTAAGTGCTTCTTCGGGATTTTAACCAGACTTTGCGTTTAAACGTCTTTCAATCGGAATTGGCTCGTTTTTGAAAAGAAGCAGGATATTGTACGTGGGTGTTCATGTCATCTATAAATGCTAATACACCAGCTCAATAATTTTAATCGCACTTCGTTTTATTTTAGTCGGGTTTGTAACTTGCTCCTCTCATCACTTACTTTTGCAAATGCAAATTGATGTGTTGGAAAACGCTTTGTGGATATGTCAGCAACTGTAACTCACGCATGTACTGTACACGAACGGACACACACATGTGCAGTCTCAAACCATGGATTTATTAGCTCAGTAACAAAAAAAAATTCTATTGGGTAAGGATCTCCCTTTAATCAAAACTTCACAATTGTTTCAGGGAAGAAAAGAAAGGATTTGCCTTTTGGGGGCTCCGTGAGCTTTGAAATTCTAAGAGCATTTTAAAAGAGAGGTAGACGTTTATTTGGGGAGGACGGGTTTGCGAGGTTATGGGGAGAGAGAGAGAGAGAGCTGGGAGTGGGATTAAATTGCTCTATTTAAAGAGCTGGCACAGACTCGATGAGCCGAATGGCCTCCTTTTGTGCCATAAGATTCTGTGATTCTATGATTCATTTTGGGGGCAGGTGTGTGTGTGGAGGTAAATTTGCCAATTTATTTTATTTCAAACTTGAAGTTATGATTCCCATTATTCGGTTTAAGACATTAAACTGAGCTCCCTGAGTGCCTATTCAGGAATAAGTTTTTTTTAAAAAAAATGCCAGATGCTTACACTAGATTTGGAGCCAATTAAGAAATATACAATTTAGCATATTTCTCCTATCCTTCTGGGAGTGGGGAGATTGGGGAGTGGGGGGGTGGAGCAAAGTGGTACATCCTTGAAGCTGAATTGGCTTGAAGGTGACAAGTTTAGCCATAAAATTTCGGAATCAAACCAGCCCTCTGTGGCAGTCTAGGTAGTCCGGGTTCCTGAGGCCACATTACCTCCACAGGGCAGTCTGGCTCATCAACTGGACCTTGTCGCTCTTGTGAACCCTGCAATCCAATCCATAGGGTGGCCCTCGCTGGACAAGCAGGGGGGAAAGCTTGCCAGACAATAATATCAATGCGCAAGCTATGTAGTTTTTAGCTGGTTAGACTCCAGCAGTATTCCCCAACACACTCACTCTGAGGTCTCCAAGCCTTGGGCGCATGCTCTCTGGAATTAGGCAAGCGGTATATCTCCCTCTGGGGAGATATACTTTCCATTCCAATAAAGATCTCCGGAATTTCCACGTGTAAGTGCGACACATGGAATTCCCAGTTTGGTTTGTTTGGTGATGGGTTCCTTATATGCACCTCCAACTATTGCCACACACCCACGGCATCACTTTGGAGAGTCAGCCTTGGCAATTATACTATACGTATACTATACGATTCCAAGTTCCGACGTGGGGATTGAATCCACCACCTTCTGACTCAGAGGCAAAATTAAGCTGAGCCAAGTTGACAGAGTTATTTGTGGGCCAACGAGAGTCCGGATTTCTCTCCCCGTCAGCTGATTAAGCTCACAAAAATATATATTTTTACCCTCGATAAAAGCATGTGTTTTTTTTAAGAAAAAATGCGGTACCCGGAAACTAAAAGCTGCATTTTTTTAACACATTTTTTCTTACAAATAAAAAAAATTTGATTTAAAAATGAATGACATCGGTGCAAGTTGGAGGGAGGCAGGGAGGGAGGGAGGGAGGGAGGGAGGGAGGGAGGGAGGGAGAGTGATATACCGCTTATGTGGAGAAAAAGTGTTTTACCAGCTGGTAGTTATCAAACATTCCTTAAATAACACAAGGAAAACTTTAAAACACCACATATCTTAACCCCTACATCTGTTTACTGCCACGATTGGTAAATCTACCCAAACACAGAGAACTAATAACAGCGACTTTATTGGGTGTGAGTCCCATTTGCTGCCAAGCGCAACAACTTATGACCACTTCCAGTGGATTGTTTGGTGACCAAAGAAAGGGCTGCAGCTTCCCCATCGAGCTACGGCAGCGTCTCTCACAACTTTATTCTCTGGCCAAACCGACAGCTTCAAAAAGTATCAAAAATAAATGAAACGAAATGCCACAAGATGGTGCTATTTTAATAAAATTGATACGCAGATATCAAGAGCTGACAAACCCCGCCACTCCCTCAAAATCAAATCAAACGCATTCCTTCTTTTGAGTTCAACTTTATCATAGAATCATAGAATGTTACGGCACACAAGGAGGCCATTCGGCCCATCGAGTCTGTGCCGGCTCTTTGACCGAGCAAGCCACTTTCATTAACCCCAATCACCAGCTTTCTCCCCATAACCCTGCAAACCCGTCTTCCCCAGATACCTATCTAGTTCTCTCTTAAAAGCTGCTATTGAATTGGACCTTACTACACTTTCAGGCAGATCATTACAAATTCGAACAACAAGCTGAGTAATTTTTTTTTTTCTAATCTCCCCTCTGCTTCTTTTGGTAGATATCTTAAGACTGTGACCACGGGTCACAGACACACCTACCAGCGGAAACAGCTTTTCCCTATCTCGCCTGAGTCGAAACCTTTCATGATCTTGAAGACCTCTATCAGGTCCCCGCGTAACCTTCTCTGCTCTCATGGGAAAAGTCCTAACTTCTCCAGCCTGTCCTCATAGCTAAGGTTCCCCATTCCTGGTATCATTCTCGTGAATCTCCTCTGCACCCTTTCCGGTGCCTTAATGTCCTTCCTGAAGTAAGGTGCCCAGAACTGGACGCAGTACTCCAGCTGAAGCCTAACCAGTGTTTTGTATAGATTAACCATAACCTCCCTGCTCTTATACTTTATGCCCCTACATAAAGTATAAGTACACCAAATGCCTTTTTTACTGCCTTATCTACCTGCCCTGCTACCTTTAATGATTCGCTTACTTGAACACCCAGATCTCTCTGTACGTTCACCCCCCTTAAGATAACTTTAATAAAGAACACTCAGTGTCAGGTAAAGCACTCTCTCCTTTGGGCGAGAAAGTGTTGAGGTCAGGCCCCAGGTTGGAACAGTTGAGTTCCTGCTCGCCCTAATAATAATCCCTCCAAAAAAAACAACCACAATAATAAAATTGGTCATTTCAATCCACGACTGTTTGTGGGACGCTGCTGTGCGCAATTGGCTGCCGCGTTTCGCCCACAAATATACAGTCAATTCGCTTTACAGTATATTCTGTGAAGCGCTTTGGGACATCGATAAGATGTGAACAGCCGCGATATCAAATGCAAGGATTATTATTATTATTATTATTGTTATTGTTATTATTGAGTTCTGCACTTCACTGGATTGTTGGACATGCTGTCGGTTCATGTTAGATATTAGATCAAAGGTCCACTTGGATGATAAGAACATATGAACATAAAGGGGTAGAAGCAGTGAGTGGCCCAGGCCTTTTGTCCTGCCTCCAGCCTGCCTCGCCATTTAACAAGATCATGGCTGATCTTCTATCCTAATTCCATTTACCCGCCCTAAACCCCATATCCCTTCATCCCTTTAGCTTTTAAAAAAATACTACGATCTCAGACTTGAATATGTTGAAGGACTGAGCATTCACAGCCTTCTGGGGGTAGAGAATTCCATAAATTCACTAACCTCTGAGTGAATGAATGTTTTCTCTACTCAGTTCTGAAAGGCTGACCTTTAATCCTGAGTTTTATATTCTCGAACCAGTGGGAAACAGTCTCACTACATCTTCCCTTTGATCTTTAGGTGGATCATGTGAAACCATTGGAAAAGACAAGGGAGTTTCTTTCCTACTGTCTGAAGTCCCACACTGGGACCTTCAGCTCTTAGTCTACTCTGACAATCTAATACAACGCAGGCCGGGGAAGTACTACATTGTGAACAACAACAACAACTTCGATTTATATAGCGCCCTCCATGCCGGACGGCGTCTCAGAGCACAGAGATGCCGTCTTTTAAACGAATCATTACACTGGAGTCCTGTCTGCCTGTCCTAGAGGATGTTAGAGATCCCGTGGTATGAAATGAGAATGTGCCAACGATCCCTCCAGATAAAATTTGCTGCTCACTCATGCCTCTTTTAGGACATTGCTGTGAGAAACTTGGCTGCCGTGTTGGCCTAAAGTATATAAAGACCCTACAATTTACAGAGAAATGTGAAGTTGACGTAATAAGGTACCGTAATCAAATGAAAGGATTATACTAATTATCCCCAAATTAATTGAAGATGGGGAGCACAATTCACGTCTAAAATAGTACTGCTTCTTGGGGTAACAGATTGCATTTGCATTCCTTCTCACTCCCGAGCGCTCTGAGACGCCGTCCGGCATGGAGGGCGCTATATAAATCAAAGTTGTTGTTGTCGTTGTTGAGAGAGTGAGAAGATTTCATTGGTAAAATGAGAGAGAAAAAGTTTTCAGCCTTATAATTCATACAGTGCCTTATCACATCATTGAGATAAATCATCTCACTGTGGTAACCGTAAGTGAATATGGCAACCGTTTGCAGGCATCAATGTAAATTAGTCACATTTCGTAAATCAGTTCTTTGCGCTTGTTAGCACAAATAACATGTTGTCATGGAGTTTGAGTGCTTTCGAGCCCTTTGAGATGTCCTCTCGATGTGAAAGGCAGAATAAACATAAATTGGTGTTGCATTATCATGTTTTAATTATGCTACAAATATCCCCATTATTTACTAAAAAAAAACACCACTCAGTTTGTAAGGGAATTACCCTTATAAAAGGTGGAATTAATAGCATGTGCCAGATTCCACACAGGACCTAATTGAGAAGACATTGGTCTTGTAGATTTTTCCTCCTGAGAGAAGCGGATATAACCTGTTGAAATCAACTTTGTTTGTGACCCAGCTGTTACGAGTATAATCAGTGCAGAGCAGGTAGAATTGCGTTAGGTTCTACCTGCCGAGATATCAGCAACAGCCAGATCCTCAACAACAGCTGTAGAGTGGCCATTTGGTGTTTTAATGAGATCTAAAGCCCCTGTGAACTGATGAATGAAAGGCAGGATGGCAGAGCAGCTGCAGAACTAATGATGAGCTTTCAACTGTGCAAAAAAAAATCATAAAAACCCTAAAGACAGCTCTCTCTTGCATCTGTTTTCCATTTCCCTTCTGCAGACTTCCAGCGCTGGAGCCCGTCCAAACACTGTTGTATTCTAATTAAAGCCGGATCACTGGAGGAAGTGAGAATGCCAGCTCCCCTTCCCACAATCCATGGGATTCCCATCTCCATCTCAGTCCAGGTCTGTGGTGTGACTGTAGTTTGGAATTTTTTTTAACTTCTTGGATCACATCCCCGGACTACACTGTAACCAACAGCCACTTGGTCCAAGCGTTAACTAACCTTCAGGTAAAGAAATTGGAAGTCTGCTTTGAAACTGTCCATCACAAACCCTGAATCAGTGTCCCCTTGTTCTATTATCTTGACACATCTGAAACTGTTGTCAATAGTGAATGTTGCTCTATAAATACAATGTACAGTATTGTTGTTATTCTTATTGCTCTGGACTAGCTTTCTCAGTCCCTTTTAAAAACAATCTTTATTTGCCTCTATTAGGATCCTGATGAGATTTTACAAACACCTATTTTCATGAATATAGAACCTGTGCTCGTGTAACCACTGCTCAAAGCTCCTTCCTCTAACACAGACGTTCATCTCAGTGAAGTTCTGACTTATATAAAACTCTCAAACCCATGCAGTAATTTTAACTGGAACAGTAAAGGTTCTTGCCAGCGTGAGTGACTCCATCCCTTCCAAGATTACAGTTAGGAATGAGTGAGCTTTTTTTTTCGATAACAACTTGGAATTATATAGACGTTTTTAAGAACTGAGATCAGTGTTGAGGATTTGGAACATATTTCACTTATTGAGCTCGGGGTCAGCAATAGTCCCACGTTAAAACATTGTATGTGTTTGATGCAGGACAGAACTCCTGATACTTCAAGGGATGACATCATGTCGGTAATATATAAAAAGTGATATTATTATGTATTCTTTTTATTTAAATTCTTTTGCCAAAACCTTTTTTGTTCATCTCTAAGCTAAGGAGGTGAGTCTGAGGAAAATTGGACATTTGCAAAAAAAATATTTTGAAGTATCTCAAGCCAGGTTAGGTACAGCATGAGACACAGAGAAAAAATGTGTCTATGATTCAAAAATCCACCTTTAACATTTATAGCTGTGTGAGGTTTTGGTTTTAATGTCCTAAATCCAGTTTGAATTTGGAAGCCGATTATCTGACAAGAAATGTAAAATTCAGCTTCCAAATTAAATATTTCCAACAAATGCCCTTTAATTTTTAACACAATATCTTAAATCGAAGGACATGAAAACTAGCAGGGCTCTTAGAATCACAGAATCTTACGGCACAAAGTGAGGCCATTCGGCCCATCCAGTCTGTGCCGGCTCTTTAAAAAGAGCAATTTAATCCCACTCCCCAGCTCTCTCTCTCTCCCCATAACCTCGCAACCTGTCCTCCCCAAATAAACGTCTAGCAGTGGGAACGTCTCATCAACTCCAGATGGGCCAAGTGGAAAACAGGAACTTTGGCGGGTGGTCTTTGGGGTTGGTTTCAATAAGCAATAGAAACTGCAAATAATAATGGGAGGACTCTCTGGAACTGTGGACACTGTGAAACATTGGAGTATACAGTTCTGGGGTTTGCTTTTTTGTGTACGGATCATTCAAGTAAGCTGATGATAGATAGTCTGTGCGTATGAATTCCATTCCACAGAGCAGCCTGGTCGAGTGCCTCCACTGCCTCATCTTTTATCTTTGTCTCATGTCACAATGAGCTCAGATGTGATTGCTTGCCCCAATGTCTGGTTGAGTCTGGTTTGAGCCAAGCTACGAGATGGAAGGTTGTGGGCAGGCAAGACATTCTTCCAGAAAGAAGGGAAGGAGGGATGGAGGGAGGGAGAGGGGAGTGATGGAGGGAGGGAGAGGGGAGTGAAAACACAGCTCTGATCCTTTTTTGTGCTCTGGTTCATTCACATCTCTTGTTGAAAACTCCCAGAGTCATACCAGCTTAACGACAATGCCTCCTTTACATCCTGGGTTAAAATGTGCATTTTCAGCAAGAACAGTTCATGGGACTTGAGAGAGCTTTTATGTACTGCACCTTCTTTTTGGTACTTCTCCACAGTTATCGACTTAATAAGTTCTGTGTTTCTGCAATGTGTTCCCGTACCTCCCACAGGCGGGCAGGGCTGGGCTGAATTGAATTGCCTCATTCTCTCGTCCACTCTGCGTTTGCAGTTTGCAGATCACTTTAGGAATTTAATTTGCTCCAGGCTACTGCAGGTGCTTTTGGCAGGGGGTTCCTCCATGTTCTGGCACGAGATCAATTAAAATAATATATATTTACTATCTCATTTTGTTTCTAATGGATTACTTTTCCCTCAGGTCAGTCCACTTTAATAATCACATCATGTTCCCATTTAGGAAATGCACTTAATTAATACACAATTGTAAGTAAAGCAGTGATTTGGCTAGCCGGTGATCCATGTGAAAGGAATTATAAAGCTTTGAATTACATTATAATAAATCCCATTCTAAATCGTTAAATTAAGCACTTGTGCGCTTTCAAAAATGATCAGAATTGAAAACTCATGAAGGAGATATCTTCTTGTGATGTTTGTGGTGATTGTTTCCCACATTTACTGAAGGACGAAATGTAGATTTTCTGTGCTCAGTAAAATGGGAAGCTTATGAAGAATAATAGGGCATAATTCCACCTAATCTTAGCCGAAAGACCCTTTTGTCTTAAACATGTTAAGACCATGCAGAACTGTGGAATTTTTTTAATTCAGTCCTAATTTGGAGTTCCTGTAGCTCAGTGGGTTAGAGCACTCACCTTACAAGCACGAGATCTGTGTTCGAATCCAGGCAGGTCAGGGCGAAACCTTGGGCAAGTTTCACGCCTAATAATGATTCCTTCAAAAAATATATAAATTTGTCATTTAAATCCACGGCTGTTTTGTGGGATACTGTTGTGTGCAATTGGCTGCCGCGTTTCACTCACAAGTATACAGTCAATTCAATTTACGGTATATTCTATGAAGCGCTTTGAGACATCTAGAAGATGTGAAAAGCGCTATATCAAATGCAAGGATTATTATTATTAATTTGTAAAAAAAATCCCCCCCACAGAAATGATAAAATAACCAGTTTTTAAATGAAGACTGAATTTAAAAAGTTAACAATTTTGCTCAGTCTTAACAAAAGTATTGCCTAAGACTAGGTGGAATTTCGGGCCTACCATCCCAAACTTATAATGATTGCTCTTAATATATTGACCAACGTCTCTGCACGTGTGTCATTAAACTTGAACACATATTTACAACAACTTGCATTTATATGGCACCCTTCACACAGGGGAAGCATTCAGAGTGCTCAAATGCTTAATATTTAATGTTCGAAGGAGACTGGCAGATTACTGGGTTAACAGAATATCAACTCCAGTTTTGCCTTCAATGTCAATGCCTTCGTTCACCAAAACCAATGGCATAAAGAGAACTGCCAGTGTAAAGACTGTCATCTGATAATTCTCATTGGACGTTTCAAATTCACTCTTTTCTCCTCAATCTATTGTAAATTTTCTTTCAAAAGCTTCTGCTTAACCAATATTCTTACATTTTCCAGCGTCTTGGAAGAACGAAGAAAGCATTCGATAATCCAACAGGTTTTCCAATTTGGCTGAAAGTTGTTTGGTTTGCAGCCAGTGGATAACTAACTCTTGGAAGACTATTATGCAAGTCAGAATGATGTACATTAAAAGTTTTTGCAGTTCTTAGAATTTCTTGATTAAGAAATTCCTTCAGAAAAACTGCAAAATGGGCATTTATATCTGTTAGTCTGCAGTGATCAGTATCACACAAATATTCTATATACAGTAAATTGATTGTATGATTTCCTCTCTTCGTGGATTATTCAGAGACTCAATGGACAGCAATTGTAAGTGATGATATCTGAAGATCGGGCCTTGCATAGACAAGCGTCCATACCTGTGTGTGTTCCTATCTGTATATAAATCTTCATTCCTGTTTTTGATTTGGATGGAGTTCCGTTGCTGGATGGATTTGGACGTGATTTGCAGGCTGCTCCTCAAATGCGACGTTGTGAAAGGCGCGACTACACAAACGTAATTCTTCCATTTGTTTCTCGGGGGGGAAAGTGCTGATTTGATGTGACACATTGAATCTACCATGAAATCATACATTTTCATCGCTCATTGTGTAACTTTTTTTATTTTGCAGAACCATAAGGTGTAGAAGGAAGTCATCGGCACATGGCACCTGTATTGCCTCTTCCTTTAATCCCCTTTTGCTGCGTTTTCCCCATTTTCCATGCAGTCGATACAATTTTGGCCAAGATTTAGTGAATCCAAAAAATTCATGTATACCAATGAAAAGATTAAGCCCAAATCATATTGGTTGCATTATATATTGGAAGCTTGTACTGGTCTCGGTGATGAAGTTGACAGAGAATATAGTTTTTTTCTGTAGGACTGCTTTCCATTAAGAACAGCGATAGCTACTGTGATGTTTCTGTTGGTTTTCTTCAGGTTTTGAGTCAAAATATCCCTGGATAATGGATTTTGCTTGTTTTTGCAGGCCACTGAAAGGGCACCTTTGGCAGACATAAGTTATTGAAGTTCCTGTCACTTCCATTTACATTCATTGTATGGAAGTCCATTGCCACATTGGGTAGCTGTACATATTTGAAAAGGTTTACATGTAATGAATATCTCGCACACCTCTCGAGGGCCATCTTGCAAAGTACCTCAAAATCCACCCAGCAATGGGATCAAAGAGTTTGAGTTTGTATATCAAACATTCCTCTGATGGCTGCCCATATAGCAGGCGAGGTGTGGGGGGTGGGGGGGGTGGAGGGGATGGGGTGTTTTAAGAAATTTATTGTAACAACAGCCTGGAGGATTGAAAACTTATATAAAAGGCACACAAGTTGGCACACCCGAAACCAGCTAACAAGTCAGTCATCTCTATTAAATAGTCAAGATTCATAATAGGGTATGAACCGAAACATACTTGGGGGGAAGAAAATGCGCTGTGTGGTGTGAAAATCATCCTGGGGAATAATTATCACAGCACGTACCACATTTTTGCACTCCTGTGTTTTGATGCTGAATAAGACATAATAATAATAATAATATTCCTTGCATTTGTTACAGCGCTTTTCACATCTTATTGACATCTCAAGAAAACTTGCTCAAGGTTTCGCCCTGACCTGCCTGGATTCGAACACAGGTCTCACGCTCGTAAGGCGAGTGAGCTGCAGGACATCAATGAGACTGATGAAGTTTTACACGTAAACTACACTTTGTGGTACATATATACATGTACAGTATCTGCTATTGTATTGAGGATATAGTAGGAGCATGTCTCTGTACATGGCTGAGGAAAGCGAAAGAAAAAGTCAACGGTAATTTGGGATGGGAGGAAGAGAAAGGAAATGGGAAAATACCGAAAGGGGGTGGAAATAACGGGAAACTAAAAACATTCTGGTTTTTATTAAGCTGAGCAATAGATGCGCAGTTAATCACAGACCACATGCCAAAGATGGCTGAATTCTTAACGAGAGCTAAATTTACTATTTGAAAAGCAGTGTCTGGCTAATCCAGATGTGGAAATGCATGGCGCAAGAAAAAAATGCCTCAAACAAAGAGACCTTAAAACAGAAAACGCCCGGGCAGCTGTGGCCATGCAAATAAATGTTTGCCCGGCATGTGTCAGTCTTGCGTCTCGCGTAAGTGTTAATCTTTCCATTGTTTCTTGAGGGTATAAAATGCACATGTTAACATAAAATGTTGAATCAGGAGACCCCTTTCACAGAAAGGAATTGTAGTGTGCATGCCATCTCTCCGGGTATCCTGGCAGGGACAAGTTGTTCATTCACTCTCGGGCTGTTTGTGGGATCTTGTTATGTGCTAAATTGTCTGTTGTCTTGGCTTACATATTCAGTCATCACACTTGACAGCATTTCGCAGTGAAGCGCTTTTTGTACATTTTGACACTATAGGTGTCACATAACAGTGACAGCAAAACATATGTTTTGCTGTCACTGTTGTGTGACTAACGTTGTAAAAAAAACCTGGACAATTTGACTTGTTTTCTATAGAGTCCAGAGGAAGTTGCTGATGAACAAAACCTTATGTATGAACATCCACACACGACTAACAATAATCCATCCAAAAACAAACCCACAATAATAAAAGTTGGTCATTTTCAACCCACGACTGTTTGTGTGTGTGTGGTGGTGGGGGGGGGGGGGGGGGTTGGGGGAGGTGGGGGTGAGTGGGGGGGACGGACAGATGGACGGACGGACGCAGCTGTGCGCAATTGGCTGCTGCATTTCGCCCACAAATATATAGTCGATTCGCTTTACAGTACATTCTATGAAGCGCTTTGAGACGTCGATAAGATATGAAAAGCCGCTATATAAAATGCAAGGATTATTATTATTATTTGTTAGAACCAATCTCTCCCCCTGCTCTGACTGCAGCAGAGATGGGGGTTTTTTCCACAAAATACTTCACAGCGGTGGTGTGGAGGTTATGAGCAGGATTGAAAAGGAGAGAGAGTGTTGTATCAGGAGGTGCAAATAATTATTGCATAAGATCAGCTATGAAGTATGGCCCGGTTAATTGAGGCTGCAGAGTAGAGAGTGATTTACAGTTCTGCGAGATTTGAAAAGAAAGATCGACTACACATTGTATCATCACAGATGGAGATTCTATTCGGGTGATTGAGTGACGTAAGTAACACAAAGAAAATTTGTTCGAATGCGGTTAGGGTTAGGGTCAGAAGTTGCAAATTGGTTCAAAAAAAAAGTTGTTAAAATTAATAATAATTTATATCGCCCCACAATCACACAGGGCATCATCCCAGAGTATGTGTGTAGTATGCTTAGAAATAGTATGTTTTTCCTCCAATGGCAAGTTGGTTTAGTTGGTCAGGAGAATTGGCTGGCTGGAGTCAGAAATGTTGTTTACCTGTAAGACTTGTCAAAAAGAAATTGGTGACAAAATTTGCTAAATTATCACCAGGAATGAGTTAAGAAAACACTGCAAAATTGTGATTTTACACAGATTACAAAAGAATTTCGAATCAGAGTGTTCGACCTAAGTTTTCCTAACAATTAAATAACAGCAGGACTATAGGACTACAGTGAACATTTTAAATAAATTAGAGAAAGTTTCAAAAGCTAGGTGGTGCTGTTACTAGCTGCTTAGAGGAAACATGGATGACTTTGTATGTGAGCTAAAGTAACGCAGTGTTTATTATCATAAAGATTTTATTATCATCAAGATTTCGCCCACAAGTATACAGTCAATTCACTTTACAGTGTATTCTGTGAAGTGCTTTGAGACACAGTCGATAAGATGTGAAAAGTGCTATATCAACATGCAAGGATTATTATTTTTATTATTAATCAGTAGCAATGTAGTGTTCCGGTATATTATACTGTTAATGCACCCACCCCTATGCTTTATCAACACTCAGACAGGTTAGATAAGATTTTAATCGAAATACATTCCTTGTAATCTAGACAGAATAAAAATAGATTTAATGTTTTGTATGGAGTAAAATGGAATTACGAAATGAATCACCTTTATATCCTTATAATCCGAGTGTGTGCAATGGGTGTCGTAATTTATAGCGTTTAGTGTGAGAGATCGGAGGCTGTAGCATTGTTTGTGGCAGTGACTCTCTTACTCAATTAGAGTCAATTCAGAGTTCCACAGCTGTCAATAACCCCTTGCAATAACCTCTCAACCTTTGCTAAAGTATACTTGCTTTTTACGTAGCACTTTGTGTTGAAATGTCAGTTGAAATGCGTGCGCTCTCTCTCTCTCTCTCTCTCTCCCCACCCCTCACACCCCCCCACGTTGCTCGCCTTATCTCAGGTACTGCTGGGGTTTTCACCAGCTAAAATTTCCCATTGCTGTTGCCATCACTTGAACGGAATCCCACCAGCTGTTGTACCTGATTTATCTCCAATTACCGTTTGGGTGACTCGAATCCTTTAGTACATAATCCCGTTAAAAAATACCCATAAATCACACCCCAATTGTTGTTATGCCGACAAGCTACACCAACAATGTCCCACAAAACAATGTCCCACAAACAGTGCTGATGTGAATGAATGATAATAAAATTAGTACAAATAATAATAATCATAAAATTGGTCATTTTCAATCCACGACAGTTTTTTTTGGTGGGGGGGGGGGGGGGGGGGGGGAACGCTGTTGTGCGCAATTGGCTGCCGCGTTTCGCCCACAAATATACAGTCAATTCACTTTACAGTATATTCTGTGAAGGGCTTTGGGACACGGTCAATAAGATGTGACAAGCACTGTATCAAATGCAAGGATTACTATTAGTAGTAGTAGTATTTTCCATTGCATTTGGATACTGGGACAATACTGACCAGGGGAACATTCCACTCTTCATCGAAATACAGGCATCATAGCCCGAATGGAATTCTTCTATGCCAACAGGGTTCCATGGTTTAATATTGTCCTGAGCAATAAGAATAATAATAAACCTTGCATTTGATATCGCGCTTTTCACATCTCATCGACGTCTCAAAGCGCTTCACGGAATATATTGTAAAGTGAATTGACTGTATACTTGTGGGTGAAACGCGGCAGCCGATTGCGCACGGCAGCGTCCCCCACACAAACGGTCGTGGATTGAAAATGACCAGTTTCTGATGGTTTTTGTTAATTGACGGATTATTATAGCATCCAGAAGTAACCAGGTGGCGCTTGTTTGCACTGGTTTGCTTTCCTCTGGGAAAGTTAAGGGGTTTCTATTTCCGCCAGCACTATGGGGCCACGGCAAGCTTGTTTCACGTACAGTGGTAACTGTTACTCCTACGGTTAAAAACACAATTCCCACTCGGCGACCCGTTTCACCTGTCACTCTGCAACCCCTGAAAGCACAATCCGAATCCACCAGTGAAGCCTTTAACAACCGACTGTCTGTAATAGTTTCTAATATATATATATATGCGTTGGTATTTATCTGTTTTCGATCAAGGGTTTTCTTTTAACCTCATCTCCTTCAATAATCCCAGCCGTTCCAGTGAGGCCAGCAAAACCGTGTCATCGTAGCTTTTCATTAGGTGCAGATCTCCTTCGGGCTTCACCAGAGAGCAACCTGCAGAGGTGCTGCCCAGCTTGTCATTCCACATGAAAGGTTTACAGCTTCTAAAATCTCACAGTTGGATTAAAGTACTTATCATAACGAGTGAGTCGAACATCTGCTGCACTAATATGATCAACACATCTGCAGAAGGTTTAATTAACCAACGACTGGCATATTGCATTCCCTTGGTTAAATTGAAGACAGGTTTCCCCCCCCCACCAACCACCCCCACCCCCCAACCAATGGAGCAAAACAGTTATGCACACGTCTGCAAGGATGTATTTCTAATATTTTGCTTGTTTATCATTGCCTGGCTGTTATATGTTTTAAAAAATGTTTTTATTACGTTGTGTGTAGCCAAAATGTGCTAGGCCCTACTGTTGAGGTTTCTGAAACACTGTAATGGTCTGCGGAAAGGAGGTGGAGAGATGTCTGTACAGAGTCTGCGGATGTGAGTATGGGGAGGAGGAGGAGGAATGGGGTGTGAACAAGAGCAGCAGAAGAGATTTGCTATTCCTCACATTGCAGAATATCCTTATTGTCAACGGAGATACTTTGAGAAAGTATCTTCTTGGGGATGAAAAGCTCAAAGGTGCGGTGGCCAGGAGAGAGAAACAGAGAGCACACAGGCTGCTGCCCTCTTTCCAAAACTATTTTGCCATAGAGCAAAATGCATCACGTTGATATCAGACAGGCAGATTGGATCCCTTACTGTTTCAACGGTTAAATAAAAACTTGTTTTTGCTTCTTCTTGGTCAAATGTCTAACACCTCCCTCCCTCCCTCCCTCCCTCCCTCCCTCCCTCCCTCCCTCCCTCCCTCCCCCAGTACAAAGCCACAACAACAACCAATTAGATTGTATACAGCGTTTTCCATGTCGACCAAAGGTCGTCCCAAGATCCCAGATGGTTTAACAGTTTACACCCAGGATGGAGATGGAATCCAGAAGGGTGGGGGGTAAAGGGGTTGGGGATTGATGGGCGTTTGAAGGTTACAGTCAAAGAGGAAGGTTGTTAGACCGTTCTTGAAGGAGGCAAGGAAAGGGGCAAGGCGAAGACATGGCAGGATGGCGTTTCAGAGGATAGGGGGGCAAAAAAAACTAAAGGCCCGACCACCAATGGTGAGGGGCGGATGGGGCGGGGGGGCGGTGGGTTGCAGGGTGGGGGACATAATAGTGACAATAATCCTTGCAGCCAATTACATACAGCAGCGTCCCACACACAGTCATGGAACGAGTGACCAATTTAATATTTTTATTAAGGAATGATTTATTACCTCCCAGAAAAGCGATCGACTAACAAGAATAATAACAATAATCCTTGCATTTGATATCGTGCTTTTCACATTTTATCAACGTCTCAAAGCGCTTCATAGAATATACTGTAAAGTATATTTGTGGGCGAAACGCGGCAGCCAATTGCGCACAGCAGTGTCCCCCACAAACAGCCGTGGATTGAAATGACCAATTTTTTTGTTTGACGGATTATTATTAAGCGTGTGTGTGTGTGTGTGTGTGGTGTAAGGTAACTTGCCCAAGGTTTCGCCAGGATTCGAACGCAGATCTCACGCTTGTAAGGCAAATGCTCTAACCACTGAGCTACAGCAGCTCCACGAGTTAGGAACAACCGGGTTCCTAATCGCTGCTAGTTAAAGAGATGACAGAAATCAAGCCCCGGTCTCTTGCTTGCAAGGCACGTGCTCCAACCACTGAGCTGTAGGACTCCAAGGAGCACACCAGTTCCCTCTGAGTTGTGGGAATGGTATGGTGTTTACAGGTGGAGGGCTTCAAAAATGATTCATATTGATGTGATGCCATATGGCTTATCATGTCAGTGCCAGCTGTTTGAAAAGCCCTGTCCAAATCAATCCCATTCCCCCGTTCTCTCCCCATAGCTCTACAAACTCGCCCTCCCCAAATAATTACCTACTTCTCTCTTAAAAGTTGTTATTGAATTGGTTTCCAAAACACTTTCTGTGCCAAAACATTTCCCCTCACCTCCCCTGTTTTAACAACTATGTTAAATCCTTGGGTTACCAACCCACACGCCAGTGGAAATAGTTTCTCCTTGCTCACCCTATCGAATAAAAATGTCTATAAAATCTCCTCTTAACCTACTCTGATCCAGGGAGAATAATCCTAGCTTTGCTAGCCTCTCCACAAAACTGGAGTCCTTCATTTCAGGTACCGTCCAGATAAATCCCTGAGATGCCTTAACATCCTTCCTAAAGTGTGGTGTCCAGAAGTGGACAGAGCTGAGGTCTAACCAGTGTTTTATAAAGGTTTATCACAACTTCCTGACTTTTATATTCTATGCCTCTATTTATAAAGCATAGAACCACAAATGTTTTTTTTAACAGCTTTATCTATCTGTCCTGCCAGCTTCAAAGATTTACTGTACTGTTTGAATCCCCAGGTTTCTATGTTCCTTCACCCCCTTTAAGATTACCACCTAATGTATATTGCCTCTCCTCATTCTTCCTCACAAAATGCATCACCTTGCATTTCTCCACGTTAAACTTCATCTGCCATGTGTCTGCCCATTTCACCAGTGTGTCTGTGTCTTCTTCCAGCCTGCTACCACCCTCCTCACCATTTACTGCTTTACCTAGCTCAGTGTCATCTGCAAACTTGGAAATTGTACTTTCTATATCCAAGTCCAGTTCCATTTATATTGACGTATCAAAGGATTCATCCACAACAATGTATGATACGAGCATTCGATATAGGGCCTGTTACGTTGTTAACTTCTTAAGGCAGAGGGTCATGAGAATGCGGAGCCAGACGTCACAAACAATGGTCGAAACAGATGGTCTTAGATGCATTTAAGAGGACACAAGATTTTCACAATGAAGGAGCGGTAGAGGTATAGGAGAGAGTCAAGAGTAAGTGGAGGCTCATATGGCCAATTTAGGACAGTCTCCATGCTGTACAGTCTACCTATATATGCATGTATGTATGTCCTTATGTATGTATGCATGTATGCATATACCAAATATCTCAAAGGGTTTCTCAAAATTGAATGTTACATTAACCATACTCACTGCTCGTTTACATTCTTTGAGGCATTTCTGTTGATGTTTACCTGTGAGTTTCACCTACACACACAAAGATCCAGGTAAATTCTAAAGAAATATCCCTACGCATAATCACCCGGTTGAGAGATTTTCTGCCGATGAAAATTTCATGGCAAGAGCATCCATGGCCAATCACTTGTGGCCTTTCACAGATGGCATCAATTCTTACAAAATTCAAAAAATGTAGGGCAAGCCATTTTAGTTGCATACTTTAGACATGTTGTTTTGGAGGGGAGCTGCTGCAAAGTAAAACGCAGCTTCAAGGTGCAATTATTTTAAATATATATTTTATAGGCTGCAATGAAAGCATTGTACTATAAAGAGAATGTTTCAGGTTAATGATAAAAAAACGCGCTTCCATTCGCTGGAAGCAGGAAAGGATTTATCACATACGTCAACAGAATAAATCCAAATGTTAGAAGCCAGAGGTCCTATTGCAACCAAATGTTGAATATGCAATTGACTATTGACAGCGGTCAAGCTAATAGACCTCCCAAATCGTTTAAAAGAAGAAAAAAGATTGATTTCAACTCTAGACTATTAGAACTGGTGTACAAATGAACGAAGCCTGCAGTGTAGCCAATAACTCAGTCGAGTGGATGTTTGCCTTATCCTTCTGGTATCAAGTAAATTAAATTGCACTAGTACTTGATGGTTCACTCTACAGCTGATCATACAGTTCTACTTTGCTATGCATGTTGGCTGACATTATTTCATAGCTTAAAATAAGATTCAGCGCCTTGGGACGTATATTCTGTGAAGCGCTTTGAGACGTCAGTAAGATGTGAAAAGCGCTATATCAAATGCGAGGATTATTATTATAACTCCTGCTGCTAGCCAGACAAAAGATAGAAAATAAAACTTAGAATAAACAGGATATTTGTCACAGGAATCTCAAATAATGACTCCGACCTGCAAACCAGTGACGACTGCAACAGTTGCACGCCCATCACTTCAGTCGAGTTGCCACCTGGCCATATCTTTTACTGCCTTGCCAGTTGCCAGTAAATAAAGTTAATGCGGCGTTTTATTGAGCAAATCACCTGTTAATGGCACGAAGAGTTGCGTGTCAGCCTGGCTCAGTTGGTAGCACTTTCTCCTCTGAGTCAGAAGATTGTGGTTTCATGCCCCATGTCGGGACTCCAATTCAGTCCTGGGGAGGGTGGAGTGGGTGGTTTGTGGGAGGGGGCTGGTGGGGTGGGGGAGGTACTGTCCTTTCTCCATCTGCTTGTTCGGGTGGATTTTAAAAATCCCGAAATCCTATTTGAAGAGAAATGGGAGTTTCCTCTGATTTCCTAGACACCAAAACAAATTGTCGGTGAAACAACGCCGTGTGCTGATTAGATAACCTCGAATACCAAGGCAGTTACTACACTTCACGGGTTATCCTGTGAAGCGCTTTGGGACATCCTACTGATGTGAAAGGTGCTGTATAAAATGTAAGGGTGATTATTATTATTATCATTAGGGTTAAGTTGGCAAAGTTTACTGAATGTGTGTTGGGTGGGGGGGCGGGGGGTAGCCCTGCTGGAATTTCGCCCACAAATATACAGTCAATTTGCTTTACAGTATGTTCTGCGAAGTGCTTTGAGACGTCGACAAGATGTGAAAAAACTGCTGCATCAAAATGCAAGGATTATTGTAACCAGCTAAAAACTGTACAGCCTGCTTGTTCAGCTTGAAGCATCCGATTTAATTGAAGTCACTGGGAACACTCAATGGAGGAAAGTGAGTTAACAATTCAGGTCGAATGACCTTTCATCAGCCTTCTGTTTTAATGTTTGATTTCTGAGAATCTGCACTGGGACTCGAGAATGATCATGCCGTCCAACTTACATCTGGATAGAGGTGACAGGCAGCTCTTAAAATAATTATGTGGAAAATTTGAAAATGCCATCTATGACTTGGAATAATTCTCCCCAATAAACAAACGAAAAAACAAATAACATCAGTTATTTATATCTAAAATGAGCAAGCATTTTATCTGAAACATAGCCTTGTCCAACCCCTTTGGGATTGCCATCCTGATCTGAAAGGCGCTTTACAAGTGTAATTTTGTTGTTGTTGTTGTTGTTGTTGTTGTTGTTGGTGGTGGTGGTGGTGGTGGTGGTGGTGGCAAGTTGTTCAGTAACCAGTGATCAGTATGATATAAATGTATAATATTTATACAATGGATATGTATATTTACTGTATGCGTATATGTAATGTACAATATATATACCAAATATAGACTTACATGCACCACTCAAAAGGCAACACATTTTTGGTATGCCAAAACGAAGAAAGAAAAAGGAACAAAAGAACGCAAGAAAGGATAGGACAAGAATGGACATTTCTTCCGTGAATTTCACTCCTGACACATATACACAAAGCCTAGATGACCAAAAAATGTGTGTTTTTTTGGTCATGGAAATTGTTTCCAAATGGCTGATGGCAGCCAAACACGAGTCCCCACATAAAAATGTACCACTGTCCAGAATGTTTCCTTAAAGTGTAGTGACTGTGTATGTTTTTATTGGCCAGCAGGACAATCAATTTGCACACAGCAACAACCCACACAAACAGTCATATTCTCTTTAGGAGACAAAATGAAGTGGGACTTTCTTGCGAAGTAACTTCAAGCACTCAATATGTGTTCTGATGACATGTTAGTTGGATGGGTTACTCGAAACTCCTGTATTGAAACATAATGCCGGAATTTAATAGCCGATGCCCATCGTTAACAAAATACCCCCAATTTTTCTATATTACAATACTATAATAATATATAATAATTCTTGCATTTGATATAGCACTTTTCACGTCTTCTAGAAGAGCGCTTCACAGAATATACTGTAAAGTGAATTGACTGTATATTTGTGGGTGAAACGCAGCAGCCAATTGCGCACAGCAGCGTCCCCCACAAACAATCGTGGATTGAAATAACCAATTTATTACAGGTTGTTTTTAATGGATTATTATTAGGCGTTTGGAGTAATGAAACTTGCCCAAGGTTTCGCCCTGACTTGCCTGGATTCGAAACACAGGTCTCACGCTTGTAAGGTGAGTGCTCTTACCCACTGAGCCACACGAGCTCCACTGTAATATCAATTCAAGAGCAGCTCAGCCTATTAAGAAATTAACCTCAATTACCTATGTGACTGATTAAATTTCCACCAGTGCAGTCGTTAAGTTGTTAAAAAGAGAAATCATTGCTCTGGGAAGTTCTTCAGTAGAATGTCTTTGAGGTATGATTGCCAAGCACTCAATGCGATGACATGCAATACAATTAAAGTAAACTGTCTCACCGATTAAACCATCTTTTGCACCGCTGTAAGTCTTTGTGTCAGCTGTACACAAGTGACTCTAAATCTGTGGGGATTTGTACTGTAATAGGATTCAGAAATTTCCTTTGGCTGTGATTGGATTTCACAAATGAGATTGGGTTAGAGTGAGGGACATCCAGGATTCAATATACTTCCAAATCCAATTGCGAGTACCCACCAAGTGAATAGCACGGCTGGTGATACTATTTATGATTTTGTTTTGTCTAGCCATCTCCAAGATGAAATCAAAAATGGGACAAAGAGAACAGTGACGAGATGGAACAAAGTCACACCAGTTGAGGGCAGTGTGTGGGAAGCTTGTTATTAATAACAATCCAAATCGCATAGACAAAACGCTTCACAGGACTTTCCTCAAGAAGTGTAGTGACCGTTCACTGGAAGGCGGATGGATTGGCTGTGATGCTCCTAATAATAGAGAAGGCTGGTCCACCACTGTCACCCTGACGAGAAGGGAGGAAAAACATTAAGAGGGGGAGGTGGGGGCGTGTTTGGTGTGATATAGAATTTGGTTAGCCGGATGTAAGTCACAACGACAGGCGAGACCCTCTGCCCTGACAGAATTCCCCCATTCCCTAAAAAATGTTTTCACACCTAAACCTTGTGGCTATCCCCCCACCCCCACACACGCCCCCCCAAAAAACACACATTGATTTCGTTGTGGCTTCTTTCAGAAGGAATGCAATCTGAATCCAATAATGTTGCGCTCAACCTGCCCATAAATGTTTTGTATGCCACATCACACCTCAGATCCCTGCTCCTGATTGCATGTGACAGCTTGTTAAATCTTAAATGCCAATTACACACTTTCCGTGCTGAGTGCAGATTTTTCTCCTCGTAATGACGAATCGGGGAATTAATAATCTCTGGCCTAGAGCTCCATTCCACACTGAATTATAAACAGACAAGTAAACTTGATGCCCAGCCCTGATAACTGCACAAGCTGTCAAAATGATCCTGTTTTACCTAATAAATCTGTCAGCACATCTTTATACCTCCTCATAACATAGCCACTCTGATCGGAGTTTGGCAAAAAGCATACATTTCCTTTGTCTGTAACGAAGGAACATTAATTTCTCAACACCAGAAGAATAATACTTTTCTTACTTGCTCTGAAAAGATTGTTTTTTAATATCTCACATAACAACAGGTAAATAAATCTACTACGGACCAATATATATTTTCATGATTTAAATTGCAATTTTTTTTATTTTTAAATGCCATCTAATCAGAGACAGTTCATTTGCTTTCCATCCAGGCCAAGGTCCCTTTGAACTGAATAATCAAAACTGGCTGTGTAATATAAAACATCTTTTGAACCCAGAAACTGTGCAAATTTCTGGCTTCAACAGATACAAGCAGTTCAGTTTCACTAATCATCACATGTGTTTGCAGCCGAATAAGGTGATATTTTAAAATATCCTACTCCAGAGAAGGAGCTCTATTGTTTTTCCTTGCCGGAGCGTGGACTGATGGCTGTTTTATATGGTTTGACATGAATTCACATCTTGAAGCTCGGAACTTATTGAGCTGGATGGATTGTCATGCTAGAAATGACTCCAGGCATATTACACTATTTTCCTTTTATTAGATGGACTTTAATAGATGTAAGTAATACAATCTTTTTGGGGGCCACAAAGGTTCCTTCTTTGGGTTATTAAAGTAAAATCATCTGAGAGACTGCGAAAGCTCAGTAAGATATTTTTATTTCAAACGCTTGAAAGCAATTTGCAAAACCTTATACAGTACTGCCTTATCCGACACCCTTCAGCCAAAGATGTTATTGGACTGGTTTAATCTCTTCCTGGTGATTCCATCATCATCATCATCATCAACAACAACAAAATGACACTTGTATAGCATGTTATTAATGGTTAGAAATCAATGAACTTCAGGAATCTTCAGGAAGTTTGCAAGATTGTGCCAAGATTTGTGAGTTACTCCCGTTACTGTTTTTTTATTGGTCAGTAATTAACATCCCACTCGACCCCCTTTAAAAAACCAATCTAAACCAAAATGGCCTGAATCTAGTGACTGACCAGGTGCTCAGGCTAGCTCTGTATTCCTTGTGAGGGCAGATCAAACGTCTCACATCAGAAGTACGTACTATAATACTGATCCCAGCAAACAATGGGCCAAAGAGGCATTAGCCCAGGAGCTAACTGCTCAGGGAGATATTGTTCATGGTGCTGCCCACCTACACCAACAAATCTCGACGAGAGAGATCTTTCTGGCCACAGAAATGGGTGCCAGAAATGCCAGGCCTCTGAGGACTGCAAACTCCACCCTGTCTTAGCCGGAGGATGATCTTATCTTAACAATTTAGGATCACACACAGATTTTGCGGGGAAAAAAATTGCTCATTCAATCTTTAATTCGGAAGTCGGTTTTCGGGATTTCTAAAAAAACCCCACCAGATTTCAAATTCAGACTGGAATTTAACAATTCCCACAATTCTGCACATACTTCAATTTTAAGTTAAAAAAAATATTTTTTTGCAGGCTAAGACTAGGTGGAATTATAGGCTGGAATATTAAATAGTGTTTCAAACTAAAGCAGATGTGAAGTCTTTGTTTGCTAATTCAAACTGAATTTATCTGTGAACGATGTGATTGTAGAGAAAAAAATGATGGCTTTCATTAATTAATTTCCACGTTTCCACTATAAATATAATTTTTTGTTGTTGTAATGTCCTGAGCTGTTAATTCTTCCAACGGTTAAAAAACAATACATCTGGTTGTACTTTCTCAAATGCTTACTTACTGCAGTACC
Source organism: Hydrolagus colliei (assembly GCA_035084275.1). Classification (NCBI taxonomy): domain Eukaryota; kingdom Metazoa; phylum Chordata; class Chondrichthyes; order Chimaeriformes; family Chimaeridae; genus Hydrolagus; species Hydrolagus colliei. Next base: position 83,080,730 of record CM068745.1, on the reverse strand, counting down.
GTTATTAAGCAAACAGATGGTAGCTCTACCCACTACAGCTTGTAGGAACGTAAATTGAGTGGCGGAGGGCAGCAGGAAAGAATGCTAAGCATTTTTAGTTGTTAGTTAATTGGTAGATAACCAAGTAGGTAACGGAGTAACTTATTTTCTTCCCAAGTCTATCTCCAAACCTGGAATCTTGCTGTACGTGATTCAGAACAGGAACCGTGATACAGTCTACTTTCAACGGAGGCTCTGAAGTTCATGTATTTCAAGTGAACTTGGAGGTGGGGGGGGGGGGGGGTGGGAAGCTCCCACTAGGATTCTTTGTCTAATAATAATAACCTTTGCATTACAATGTCTACAATGCTCAAACCGTCTCAGGGTCACACTGGGATTTGCTGAAACAGCAGCAGGTTTCAGCGAGCAGCGACATCCCACAATGTGAGGTCAATTAACTTTTTTTCTGTTAGGTTATTGGCCAGGACATCGGGCGAAAGCAACGCCCTCCTGGGTTTTTGAATGCTATTTGTGGATCTTTAACGTCCACTTGAACAGGGCGACGATATCGTGGTTTCCCACCTGATGCGGAGGCCGACGCCTCCATCAATGCAATGCTTCTCCACGCTTCCAATATGAGAATAAGGATCCTTGCACATGGTATAGCGCTTTTCCCATCTTATTGACGTCTCAAAGCGTTTCACAGAATATACCGTAAAGCCAATTGAGTGTAGATTTCATGAACGAAATGTGGCAGCCAATTCCACGCAGCAGCGTCCCACAAGCAGTCGTGCATTGAAGCGATCGATTCTTTTTTTTGAAGGAATTACATAATATGCCCGAAAAGTGAATCAACCAGTAGAACACTGCAAATACTTCCTGAGAAATTTCTTAACTGTGAGGCAACAACAACCAAGAGGGTTTTTGCTTTTTGTTCTGTCTATCACAGAGAGTGTATTGCATTGCAGCACAGACAGGTGACCCCGGTAGAAGGTTTGAGGTTCAGAGGTCCAGCAATTGTCTTATTACACATTTGCTTCCATTATTGTTAAATTATATTGTTTTCAGAGATGACTTTGAGTGGATTAATGTGCCACGGCTCCATCTGTTTATCTCGTTTCCAATGCGCAGGGGTCAACGTTTGCTGGAAAATTCTTGTATTTCGGAGGACGGGACGTTTCTGGGGCTGCACATTTCTCCGCGGCTGCCACCAGTGAAACATCATGACCACTCAACAAGAGTAGTTCAAGCTGTCACCCATTTCATTCCCTCTTCTCCTTTGCACACAAATTCTCCTCCTTATTGATACAAAAGCTAAGGTGATTTCCTCGGATGCCGTTGCCATATGTGTTATCACACTGCCCAGTGTGATAATCCCTCTAATCCCTCTTCTAATCCCTCAGATCAAACAGATCAGACCCAAGTTTTACTCCATCATAAGATAGTGAAGGTCCCGTTTGAATTTCGTTCCAGGAAGATGGGATGAGGGAGTGTGAGTGGGGAGTGGGGGGTGAGGGTGGGGGGAAGAGAAGTCAGGTGGTGGTGGGGGGAAGGGTACTTAGTTTGACACTATACGCTTGCAATCATTGAAATAATGAATGGCTTTAATTGGCACAATCTTTCATCGTCAAAAATGACCACAAATGATAGCTGGAGGGTGTTTGGAATGTAAGTTGTCCATCCACCTCACAGATATTGCTGAATTTTATCTAAAGTATTTTAAAGCACAATTGCGTAAGAGACAATTGAAATGGATGCCTTCAGCTAACTAGGCCCTGAACTCTCTGCTTCAGTCAACTCCAATTTCCCAACCCTTTTCCCATCTTCATTGGGCCTTGCCAAAACCCAATCTCACTCCCCCACTCTCTCTAGATAAGTGGTGCAAAACTGTCCTCGCCCAAAATAACTATCTAGTTATCTGATTCCTCTAGGACCAGGCCAACAATCATCTCTTCCTCACTAGATCGGTGTGGAACTCTGACATTGTTAAGAGCTCCAAGACCATTTAATGTGTGCTAGGCAAATCAAAGTTGTTGTTGAAAATAAGAGGACTAATTAATAGGTTTTGGGAAAAGTGGTTTTGTTCTGTAATAGGAAAACTTGTGTGGAGAAAAACTCTTTAGGGAAGACCCGATGACCTGTTTCTGTGTGGTAAAATTCCATATGACGTTTCAGTGCTTCAGGGGTTAATTTGGCCAAAGAAAACAAACTGGAAAAAAAAATCAGTGTCATAAAAGTTAATAACAAAATCAAAGTTTTGTTAATAAGAAATCTCTGTACACCCTATTATGTTGCAATGTTTTATGAGTCTATAGTAGTAACTGATTTTGCTGCTTAACCCAAGGGAGTTGTGAAATTGAATTAGTAACAGATCTTGTTATTTCTCCCAGAGTGATCTGAATAAGTGGAAACTGAGCTTTGTACATTGTCATGTAGTTCTTGGACTGGGCAATGCTGTCTGTACGTCTTCCAGCGAGAAAAGGTGGGGTGGGGGGTGGCTGCCTTTACAACACCTTACTGTAAAACTCATTTAACTCTCGCCCCCCCCCCCCCCACCCCAGAGTACAGAACAACATTTATATAGCGTCCTTCAAACCAGACGGTGTCTCCGAGCGCTTTAATTTGCATTTCATAATATTGCATTGACGAATGATCAAATTCGGTTGTTTCTCTTGGACAGCTGAGCAATTAATAAAGCTTCTGTGAGACACTAGGGGTTTTCACATAGAGTACCGTAATAATGGACTTTCCACCTGGTTTCCGTTCAATACCCACGTAGATCCCAAATCACCTTCCCGTGACAGCGCAGGAGATCTTTCAGCTTAGTTAGTAAAAAAAAAAGTCCAAAAGTGGTTCCATGGTGATTGGGTGACCTTTCATTTGTTTTACGTCTGTGGAACAACAGGTTCCAGGTTGCAAGGCGGGACGCGATAATCACCATAAGCGTCGATTAGCTCGTTTGTGTTCAATCCACGATCCACTATCCCCTGTACAGTAAATCCTGTGAGGTACTTTGAGATGTCCTCTCACTGTGCCATGTTAAATGCAAGGCTGATTATTTTATTTTCGTGTCTGATTATTTGTTGAGAACATCATTGTAAATTCAGCCGATCGTTACCTGTAAGTGTGTTGAGTTGAAGCAGAGACTTGTGTGAGTTGGATGGAGGCAGTGACTTTTGAACCAGCGAGCTGTCAAACTCCTTGATCTGTGGGCCACAAGTCCAAATGGTGACAATTATCACACCTTGCAATTTTCACCTCGGGATCAGAGCAAAATGGCTAATTTGGGTTATTTGCACCTACAATATTTTCCAAAAAAAATAAATAAAAAATAAATCAATTGAAACCGGAGAAAAAAATTCAGTCTTCACAGTCTCTGACCCAGATGTGGAATTGTACCAGTCAAACACATAACTAAACCAGTATGGACACGATGGATCGCAGGATGTGATCTTTGTAGCTGATGGAAACCTGGCTTTGAGCGAGTGCCTGCGTTTATCTTTTCTATTTTGGGGAAAAGTCTGCGTTGTGAGGTAGTGCAAATGTAACTTTAAAAGAATATGAATCACCATTCAGGCAATGGTCCAGGATAAAGAGACACTGCGTTTTGAGTACACAGAGCTCAAATTACCACAAAACTTTGAAGCCAAGGCTCAAACGTCAAGTATGGTTTGTTGCGTAACATGTATGTTCCACTTACTTTTTCATGCAGTCGTCTACACCATCCACAACCGCAAAAACACATTACGTTTGGATAGCTCCTTGCACGTCAGACTCAAGTTTTGGAGAGAAGTTTTGATCGCAACACGTTAGATTGCAAACCGTTTCTCGATTAACATTGACATTAAACTGGGAAAATGTGATTCCTAATCCTGGAGGAACACTTTACCAACTGGAAAGAAAACAAGGTTGAAAAGTACCTTTAAAACCTATGCTGTGTGCCTCACAAATATACAGTCAATTCACTTTACAGTGTATTCTGTGAAGCTTTGAGACACAGTCTAGAAGACGTGAAAAGCGCTGTATCAAATGCAAGGATCATTATTATCATCAATGCTGGGTTTGGGACTGAACACTCTTTCCTTTCAGCCAATTTCTGGGCAACAGTCTCTCCCTTGGGCTTTTTCACATTCCATACGGAAATGTTTCTTTTTTTTTCGTTAGTGAGGCTTTCATTGCCAGCTGCTTTAATTTTAACATAAGAATGATACCTGCATTTGATGTAGCACATTGTCAGGCCTTCGAGACGCCTCAAAACGCTTCACAGAATGGATTGTGAAGTGGATTTACTGTATATTGTGGGGAACTAAATTTTATAGCAATATTAAAATAAATTTTAAAGTGTTGTCTGGCAAAGAACGATTCAATGGCTGCTTTTGAAGCTGCCTCCTTTGTGATCCTTGGGCAAATTTCCTTGCTACACACACACACACGCACGCACGCGCACACGCACACACGCGCGCCTAATAATAATCCGTCCAAACAAAACACAGTACAATAATAAAATTGGTCATTTTCAACCCACGACTGTTTGTGGGGGACGCTGCTGTGCGCAATTGACTACCGTGTTTCGCCCACAAATATACAGTCAATTCACTTTACAGTGTATTCTGTGAAGCGCTTTGAGACGTCGATAGAAATGCGAGTTGTTGTTGTTGTTGAAAATGTGTCAGCAGCAAGCGGGTAACTGCTGTAAAGGACAGTAACTGCTTTCGTTAGTGAACCACAATGGCCAAATGGTATCCAACCACATCATAAAGACAGCCATGAGGTGAATTGGGCTGAGTACACTTATCAATATTGCAGAAAGATAACACATTGGGGACAAAGGTTGAGTGATACCTTGAGCCATTTCTATGCAACATCTGCCTCTTAAGTGCAAGTGGTATAAAGAGGCTGTCTGATAATAATAATAATATTAATAATATTAATAATCCTTGCATTTGATGGAGCGGCTTATCGCGTCTTCGAGACATCCCAAAGCGCTTCACACAATATACTGTAAAGTGAATTGACTGTGTATTTGGTGGGCCAAAAGGCAGACAATTACAGACAGCAGCATGTGTACCGCATACAGTCGTGGATTGAAAGGACCAATTTTTTTTAAGGAGTCATTACCCCTCCCGGAGAAACGATCCACCACTATATATTTATTAATCAGGTTCCTACTTACTATCCTATTCCCTAACATCTGGTACCATACCATTGAAACTGCTCTGGTCAAGGTTACAAGTGACATCGTGTCCATCTGTGACCAGGGCTCCCTCTGCCTCCGCCTCCTCCTCAACCTATCTCCGCTGCCTTTGACACCATGGACCACCTCAATCCTCCTCCATCGCCTCTCCCCTCCTCTCCTCTCCTCTCACCTCAACTCCTCAAGGCTTTGTCCATGACTGGTTCAGGTCCTATCTCTCAAACACACTGGTACCAAACAGCTGATGAGCTTCCACTTCATAACAGCAAACTGTTTACTGTATGTTGGAGTAAAGTTTTTAATTTACGGAAATAGTTGTTACATATATTTGTTATCTCCTGTTAATTCTCTTATTCATCCCCATTTTTGAGTCCCTTAGGGTTTTAATTACTTCCTGGAAACACCATCCTACTGTCATAACATTGCAAGAATTTTTTGGGGGTGTTGTGTTTTTTTTTCCAGTTGCTGTAATATTCCTTTCCAGATCTCTCTTGGCTCATCCACTTTGTTTGTTCAAAAAAAGCGAGAACTCTTGCTGTACATCAAAGAGTCTGAGTCTAGACAGTCTTCAGTAATATTAAAAAGCGAGCCAGAAAGTAAACAATAATTAATTGAGTTCTGCACTGCAGAAAACCTTGCTCGAATTGCACTCAGCACAGGCTCAGGTCCTGACGTAGGATCTAACCCAAAGCCCTTTTGACCAAGAGTAAGATTGCCAGCTGCTGATAATAGAATAATAATCCTTGCATTTGATATAACACTTTTCACATCTTATCGAGGTCTCGAAGCGCATCATAGAAGATACTGTAAAATGAATTGACTGTATATTTGTGGGCAAAATATATGATTACTGCCTATTCCATGCACAACTCAAAATAAATGGTTCATGGTCTTGTGTGTGTGTGTGTGTGCGTGTGACTTTTCTGTGTGCCATTTGGCTGTTATACAGTATTTGCTTAAGAATACACAGCCACTGGAAGTACCTAAGAATAATTACTTTGGAGACATTTCTGTGTTACGGACACCACATTAAATGCAAGTAGTATTTAAAAGGTGCCAGATTATTTCTCGTTATTGTACATTTTGTACGTGTTTGCTTCGAACGGGGTGTCAGGCTGGCTCAATTGGTTCCAGTCTCGCCTCCAAGTCAGAATGTGGTAGGTCCAAGAGTCCCGCCTTGGGAGATGAACTCCCAAAGTCTAAGATGACAGTGCAGTAGAGCGCTGGGGGTGTATTGAATTGTCTGAAGTGTTGTCCTTTTGGATGAGATGTTAAACAGAGGTTTTGTCTGCCTGTTCAGGTGGATTTTTAAAAAATAATCCAATGGCACTGTTCAAAACAAGAAGGGGGGTTTCTCCCAGTGTCCTGGCAAAACATCCTCCCCCCCCCAAAAAAAAATAATTGGTCGTTTGTTTCACAATTGATTATAGGACATTTACCTAAAAGCATACAGTAAATCCTGTGAAGTGCTTTGGGACCTCCATCCTGCCACGAAAGGTGCAATATTAAATGCTGTTCTTATTAGCATGACAGTAAGCGTACTCACTTTCACATTGAACATCTAAAGCTGGAGGGGAAGAAACCGTCTTCATTTCACTTGTGTTTGTTGATTGTAACGGCTATTAGTCTGGATGCTTAGTGTGCAGCTGAATATCCCCGGGTGCAACTCCAATACCGTGCCTTACTATCGCCAACCAAAGGTTAAAGGTAGTTTGATTTGCAATGTGAGGAGGTGCTCACAACACATTAAAAACACATGGACAAAATGAACTCGAGCTCATTTCATATCCGTTGTTCCTGGAGCTGAGCGTGCTTTGTACCTATGGTTGGAATGAAAATTAGGGTATGGGGGCCATTCTTTTGATTGGGGGCCGATTAACGTGTTGCTTAGTTTAGGCTGTGGGAAAGTTATTGCGCACGCATCCAAATTATACTTTAGTAAAGTAGTGTTCATGTATAATTTGTGCTTGTAACCATGTATTAAGTTACGATTTTGTGGCCAATATACACAAATGAGTATACTTAACAGTATGTTAGCTCTGTCACAGGAGTACTTCATAAAGCAGAGCCTTGTGTTTTACTGGCGGTTAGCGGCATAATTTCTTTGGGCTCATCGCTGAGATAAATCTCTTTTTTTTCTTCTGTGTTTCATAGAATACCTTTCACATCGGGAAGACGTCTCAAAGAGTTTCATAGGATTTAATGTAAGGTGGAGCGACTGCGAAATTTGCCGGTGAAAACGTGGCAGCCAATTTGCGCACAGCATTGAAATATAGAAATAAAGAAATCTACCACAACAATAGCAACTGAATTACATTTGCAGAGTGATTTTCACGTCGGGAGGATGTCCCGAGGTGCTGAACAGTCAGCGATCAGGAACCGAGCTTGGTGGAGGGTGGGGGGGTGGTGGGGGGAGCGGGGGCAAGGTTGGGATGAGGGAGGGCAGAGAGGTAGGACAATGACTGAGGCATGGTCGAAGGGGAGGGTTTTGAGACGGGGGCAAGGGAGGAAGCAAAGCGAAGGGATTGTGGGATGGAGTTCCAAAGCGTAGGGTCAGAGAGGCTGAGAGCTCGGCTGCTGATGGTAGGGCAGGTTGGGCAGGAGACATGGAGCAGGCCGGAGCCTGTTGTCAGAGAGCTAGGACAGGGCAAGGCCACGGAAGGCCTTGAAAGTGAGGACATGGACCTTGAATTTGATTCTCTGAGGAATGGGGAGCCAGAGGAGCAGGGCGAGGGTGGGGGTGATGGGTATCGCGGGGCCTGGAGCGGGAGAGGACACGAGCTGCAGAGTTTGAGATGTTTTGCCACTTGTGGAGGGAGGAGTTGGGGAGGCCGGTGAGGCGGGAGACACCTTAGCCGAGCCTTGTGATGCAGAAAGAGGACATTCAGCCCATCGAGTCTGCATCAAGTTACAGGGCAAGGAAATCACCTCAGTCCCACCGCCCCCACTTTATTCCCATATCCCTTCAAGCCTCTCTAAGTGAGGAGCAAAGAACTGGCCGTAATACTCCCGTGGAGGCCTCACCAATGATTCATACAAACTTCACATCATGATTGTCACCCAAAACAGCCATGAAGTGAGCGATCGATTTTTTGGGGGGAGATTGGTGACCACGAGACTGGGGTAAACTCGCTTCCCTTTTGACTGGTGTACACACTGACACACAGGACTCGTGCATTGTGTTTATGCTATTAACAGTTATAATAATAGGAAACTACATATAATAATAATAATCCTTGCATTTGATACAGCGCTTTCCACATCTTCTAGACGCTTCAAAGCGCTTCGCAGAATATACAGTAAAGTGAATTGACTGTATATTTGTGGGTGAAATGCGGGAGCCATTTGCGCACAGCAGCGTCCCCCACAAACAGTCGTGGATTGAAATGACCAATTTTATTACTGTGTTTTTATTTTAAGGGATTATTATTAGGCGGGCGTGTGGAGTAAGGCAACTTGCCTGAGGTTTCGCCCTGACCTGTCTGGATTCGAAACACAGGTCTCTCGCTGGTAAGGCGAGGGCTCTAACCACTGAGCTACAGCCACATAAACAACAACAACAACAAAATGACACTTGTATAGCACCTTTCATGTCAGGAAAGAACCTCCCAGCAGCTTCCATCCCCTACCCCACACCCCACCATCACATCTCAGGCACCATTACAACACCAAAGGAACCAAAGGCGGGTGGCGTGACTCTTAGTTTCTGCCTCCTGTGTGGCTGGCCATTCGTAATGTGGGATGAGAGATGCGTGTAAACTAAAGCCTCGTCCGATACAGACACGTACTCACCAAGTTCACTACACTCTCTTTCAACTCAGTGTCAAAGTGAAACCTTGGCTCAGCTCCACACTTCATTCAGCTTTTGGGGGGAATAAAAACACAGGCTATCTGAATCAAACTCTCCCAAAGCCTAGGTTGCCTCACGTTTGGCTACAACTGGGGGGGTCTTGTGCTCAGATCACGAGTTTATCCTTGGGTGGATTGAATAGAATAAACAATGTAACTCAAACACTGCACACATATTTTAAACGGAATATTTTAGTTATTGTAAAATGAATGTGTTGCCTAATTAATGAAAGAGACTGTATACGCCAAGTTGTCAAGGTGTCATTTTTCATCCCCAGTTTCCTTACTCCGCATGCCTGAAAACAATTCCCTCAAGGAAAATATATAAATCGGTCATTTCAATCCACGACTGTGTGTGGGGGACGCCGCTGTGCGCAACTGGCTGCAGCGTTTCGCCCACAAAATATACAGTCAATTCACTTTACAGTATGTTCTGTGAAGCGTTTTAAAACATCTAGAAGTCGTGAAAAGTGCGATATGAAATGCAAGGATTATTATATTAATGTCATCCTTCCTGAACACAAACCGTACCACTTTATCATTACAGCTCAGTCAATTTACTCCAGTCGTTGATTTCCCTCCGTGTAATAAAGAAACGCTTCATGGTGTTTATTCCTAACTGTGCCTTCACAACTCTGAACCTGTGACCCCCTTTCCCTGCTGCCTTAGCATATCATGAAAGTATTGTTGGGAATTGGATAGGGGCTGCGCTCATTATTTCCCTGACGGATCTCCAAAAGAGAGGCCGAACCGTCAACGCGCGATTAAACTCATAATTATGTAATGGCTTTGAAAATCAAAAACCTCCACCTGGGAAAAGATAGGGCAATTGACTGGATTTGGGCAATTGATTGGTGGGAAACCTGAATAACTTTGAGAAACTAAGAGAAAAAAAATACAGGTGGGTAAGTCAAAGAGTAAAGTTCAAATATCACGCAAAGTGTATACAACAAATCCCTTTTTTGTTTGAAGGCTGCTGTGGCATTTTATAGTTAACTTGTTTAAACGGGACGCCAGCAAACAAACACTTATGAAATATATCGGGACGGGTGAAAGAGATTCTTGTCCTACGAATCAAATGTGGTGCAGCAAATAGGGACGGAAGTCCCTTTGACATATAAATGGATTGTATTATCCGAGGTTAACAGATATGTGTGTCCCCCTGTGTTAGTGTAAGTAAGTGAACGTGTCAGCAGGGCAATCTCCCTGAATCAGCAGATTTCAGAAATGTTCCCATTATCCTGTTGTGGGACGCACGAGGTCACGCCTGGGTTCAGACAACACTCAGTAGAATCACCAACTGTACAGGGCCTCTGTAGCGTAATGCAATCCCCAGCAGTTCAGTCATAGTCCGTAGTGTTGTGAGTGATGGACTTGATAGTATAACTGCCTTTATAGCAGTGATAAGTAAAATCAATATGATCATATCCTGTGGGTTCTGTTTAGGGATGACTATTTCAAAGTGATTTGAATTTGGGGGGGGGACATCAGATCAGTTGAAACTGGATTTAAATCTTTTAATTTTTGTCAGCTTATAATAATAATATTAATAATAAATACTTGAATTTGATACAGTGCTTTTCACATCTTCTAGGCATGTTATAGCGCTTCAAAGAGCATACTGTGAAATGATTTGACTGTACCTTTTGTGGGCGAAACCCAGCAGCCAATTTGCCCATGGTAGTGACCCATAAACAGTCGTGGATTGAAACGACCAATTTATTATTTTTTGAGGGATTATTATCAGGCATGTGGAGTAAGGAAACTTACCCACGGATTCCCCAGGTCTCTCGCTTGCAAGGCGAGTGCTCTAACCAATGAGTTACAGGATTCCAGAGATCCATAGCTTCTTTCACATTTACGTCACTGTTTTAAAGCATGCATTACTCTGTACACACAATGATTTTTCAACTCGTGTTGGTTTCCTTTCGTGACTCACTGTACGGGAAAGATAACCAACAGAGTTGTTGTGAAAAAGTGTTTCAATAGAATAAACTGACAGTTGTCATAGACTTCAACAATAAATAACATATTGTGCCTTTAACATAAAATGAATACTTCAAACCACCAGCTAAGGTAGGAGATAGAAGAATGGTCACAAAGATGCATTTTTTGGTTTTGAAGGTGGGAAGAGAGATGGCGAAAAAAAGGTGCGCATCTATTTGAATCCTGAGGGTGGAGTAAGTCAATTTGCGTAAAGGTTTGTGTGTGCATGTCGAAAAGAAAGACAACATTTCACGGTATGTGTACCGGTCTTGTCTGCAGGAGAATTCACAACGTGGACAAGAGAGCTGAAATCTAAGAAGATCATTTGTTGCCAACCTCAGGAAAATAAGGACGGACATGCTTGGGGGAGCTAGAACTGAGGGGCGGGTGTGGGGGATGGCGGGGACGGGGGGGGGACGGGGGGGGTGGGGAGCGGGGGTGGAGGGGTGGAAAGGGAGGGAAAAAAATCCGCAGGAGGGGAAACAAAGAAGAAAATACAGCGAAGGATAATAGTACTAATCATTCCACACAACTCAGTAACATGGCAGAACAACAGTGGTCGGTTGCATAACAGGGCTCACAATGGTCTGTCATCACATTGGTCTTTTGGGAATGTCAAAAGAATGGGATTTACTCACTTGATGGCATGGGCTCAGCACAATTCTGGCAGACCATGCCTCTGGAACACAAAGGTTAGTACTGTTTGGCTTTGCACAGAGAAATAATCCCCGATAGCATGCTGTAGTTTTTGTATTGCATAAACCCTAAACTGTCTGCTTAGGTGAAAGCTCGTGTGTGAGTGTGTGAGTTTTAGTTTTGCGAGGGGGGTGGGGGGGGGGGGGCTCTTTCTTTTCCCTCCAATTTGGGGGCATGGTTCATTGCAACCATGCTGCTAGTTTGTGCTTCAGTAAGTCTCAGGACTTCATAACAAAGACTCTCTTTTTTTTTAAAAGAAAATTAAAATTCCCAGAAAAACTGTGGATTTCCAGGAGACGAGAAGGTAGGAACAGCTTTAGCTGTGTTTAGATCTGGATTTGTTTATCGTTCTACTTTGAGAGACGACACAACTTGGGTGTGCGTCTGCCTACTTTCCAGTTCCATGTTAGTTCCATGTACTGATTTAGTAAAGCTTGGCCTGTATGTTCAGGGCAGAGGTTGGATCGTGATGCTGATCCAATTGCTTTTATGTGCAAACTGGTTTGGCGTTGTTCCTTTCTTTGTTTCGCTGTTTATTTATGGTCCAGTTTTTTTTTGTGTGTCTTATGGTGTGAAAGCCGAATTAACTGGAGGATTTTAAAGCATACGGTGGTCCTGGTCCGAGATCAGCAAACGAAACAATTTTTGCGTTAACTTTGTGTGTTTTGTACTTTTGAAGAGGGCAAAGCATGCTTGTTTTCAAAGGCTTTGCTCGAATGGGTTTAAATTCGCACTCGTTTGTTAATGGATTTCTCCAGGGAGAAATTCCTCCGTCTGGCAGAAACTCCACTCAGAAAATGCGTTGGGTCAGATTAGTATTCCAGACGGATTAGTTACTTCCGCTTTTACTGGAAATGTCTCAACTGGATTTTGCACAGTAAAGAAACCTGTTAAAAAACAAACACATGTACTGTGAACTAGATCCTGACATTGCTCCATGCTCGGGTAAGTCTTAAAATCTTTCAAATCGAGTATGAAATGACCGGCTCTGACCCTATCCCGAAGCCAATCAGGTGAGATTTAACCTGATTGGCTTCTCTTTGCATCTCCTCCAACTGGAACTTTTCTCCGATCGATCATCTGGCCTATGCAACATCCCCCACCTGCTCCCCTCCCCACTCTCCCCACATCACCAGCAGACACTTTGCCCCTGTATCCTCGCCCCTGTATCTCGACTACGCAAACGCCCAGCTTGTCGGCCTTCCCAATTCCTCCCTCTACAGGCTGCAGATAATCCAGAACTCTGAGGCCCGTATCCTCTACCGTTCCAAACTCCGTGACCCCATCTCCCCCCGTCCTCGCCCGACTCCATTGGCTCCCATCACCCAGAGGATCTAATTCAAAATCTGGGACCTCACATTTAAAGCCTTCTACAACCCCGCCCCACCCTACATCAGTGACATCCTAACTATTTACCAACCTACCCACCCCACCTCCGCTCAGCAGGCTCCGTCCTGCTCCATGTCCCCCGACCCACCCGCCCCACCATTGGCGGGCGAGCCTTCAGCCACTCTGCCCCCAACCTCTGGAACTCCATCCCGCAGTCCCTCTGCCTCACCCCCTCCCTGGCCTCCTTCAAGTCTCGCTTCAAGACTCTCCTCTTTGATGGACCCATCGGCAATTCCTAATCCCCCTTTCCCTTTCCACCCCCCATCCCCAGCTCCGATCTGAAACAGTGACTGTCCAGCACCTTGGAACGTCCTCCTGACGTGAAAGGCGCTATACAAGTGTAATTTTATTGTTGTTGTTGTTCTATCTCTCTCCCCAGATTCTCCACCTTGCCCCCTGCCCTCTCTACTTTCAAATTCTGGATAGACACTCTTAGCTTGGGCTCCCAATCAGTTTTTGTAAAGCTCCTTGAGACGTCCTTCTAACATATAAAGAAACCATACAAGTGTAAACAGTTCTCGCTTTTTTGGTAATTTTTGTAGCTGACGAACATCAGACGAAGTTGTAATGTCATACCAACTGAGATATTTTAAGAAATATTTTGAGTGGAGAATGGCATAGTTTGTAAAGGAATTAGTCTACCTCACGAGGAGATGGTAATGAATTTGAGACGTTATTTATTTATGGAATAAAGAGGACAGAAAAGGAAATAAGTTCCGCCTACAAAATACACAGTTAATCTACTTTACAGTATATACTGTGAAGCACTTTGAGACTTCTTGATGATGTGATAAGGAACTATACAAAATGCAAGGATCATCATTATTATTATTATTCCCATTGTTTTTTGTATTGAGAAACCTGGTCTTCAGGTGAAGTCCCACAGCATCAGAAACCAAGGCAAAACAGGGTGAGGAACAATATGAAAGAGAAAAGTGGCGAGATAATCCATTGTTTGCAAAGTTGGCTTTTAAAAGTTGATAGATTTATCATAGCTTACGGAAACGTGTGCGTGTGTGTTTGTGTGTGTGTTTGTATGTGTATGGGGAGGGTGGAGGGGTGGGGGAGAGTGAGAGGGCGGAGTTTCAGAGGAAAGAGGTCCAGGGTTTCAACACAGTAAAGGAAGGTGCATGGCGGGGTGAAGAGCATTCAGCGGAGCCTATTTGGAGGAACACAAATGGAGAGTTCAGAGGAACGATGGGCCTTATTAACGCTATTGGATTCTCTCTGAGAGAGACAAGTGAGGGAGATCTTGTTCAGACCAGCAGGCTGTAACTTCTTGTGTAAAAATTATTCTGGCAATTTTCAATTATTTTGTTGGGATTTGACAACTTTTAAAAGAGAGGTAGACATTTATTTGGGGAGGACGGGTTTGCGAGATTTTGGGGAGAGAGAGAGAGCTGGGGAGTGGGATTGAGTTGCTCTGTTCAAAGAGCCGGCGCAGACTCGATGGGCCGAACGGTCTCCTTTTGTGTCGTAAGATTCTATGATTCTATGATTTGTCTCGGAACAAAACCCGCTGAAGATTAGTTGTGGCGTTACTCTGAGGTATTTAGTTTAAAAGTGTCGGTGGTATTGTTGATGCTGGGGTGATTAAAATCTGTGCACTTCTCATGTCAGTAAAACAAAATATCCTTTCATGTCACCTCTGTAATATCAGCTGGGCAATTGCATTTGTATTTTTGAGACAGTAATTTTGAACAGAACTTTGGAGCTGATACTGTGAGATCCCCTATCTCTCTGCTCCACTATTGGTCTCCCTGCAGCTTCAGCCGAAACCCTGGAGTACCCTGCGTCAGTCTTTCTGCCTTGGCCCTGTTATACCCATTTTAAATTACATCTGAAGACTTTCCTCTTCAACTGTGCCTTTGGCCCAGCTCAGTGTCAAACCTTGCCATTGTTCAGCGCTCTGAGTAGCTGTCCTGCTTGAAGGGCCCTCTAATAAATAAACGCAAGTTCCTGATTCTTTTCAATCAATTATTTTATACAGTTGTATCTACTCAGATTTATCTGCGGATTGGTAGTTTGTTTCATTAAAGCAAGTCAGCAGTCGGTCAAGCAGTTGAAACCGCTCGTTCCAGGGACTTGAACTTTAAACCTAGGTTTCAACACAGAGATAAGGATCAGAGCAGTTTCCTAATCAGAACTAATCTCAAGTGTGGGTTTTAAACGTAACCAGGATCGGGTCGTTTACTCTTTGGGCTGCGATGGTGAAGTGTAAAAACAAAACAAAAGAACAGTAGCTCCACTCTAGGTCATTATACCGACCCCATTATCTAGTGAATCACAGGAAATATTCACCTCGTCACCACCTCCGGCAAAGAGAGACACAGAGATTTGCACGGCTCGCAAGTCATCTTCCTACCAACATCATCGCCACCTGTCCCCCACCTCACAGTATTCTCCAGCCAGTAACATTAACATAAGTGAGGACACGGGACAAATAAAAACCCGTGGAAATGACTGATTCTATTTGAAGAATAGGAAACTGGGGGAAACTCTCTTCTCTGTGATAAACCATAAGGGAACCCAGATGGCAGAGAATAGAAATAGTGTCTTTTCACCTCTTAGTCCTTGTCCAGCACCCAACGCAGAACAACGGAACACAGTGAGAACCTGCCACCAGACGCACATGCGCCAGACACCCTACTCCCAAAGACTGGCAGTTTGGAGGCTTGACTTTCACAGCCTCGATCTTATACAATGAGGTACTCCTCTTGTAAATGTTACGTCCCACTCCCCAACACGTCACTTCTGGAAGTGAATTGCCTTCAGATTTTAAAATTGTTTTGAAAAGCGTGTAAAATTTCCACGGGTTTTTGGTTGTCCCGTGTCCTCACTTATTTTAAGGTGACTGTCTGATGGCCTGGCAGTTTGCATTAACTTATGGTTTCTCAAAAACCGCTCCCATCGATAGGCCACGGGAATGTCGTGGGAAGTATTGGAAACATCTTTGAGAGTAGGTTTTTGCTAACACCCTCAAGTGAATCCAAGCTTCGAATTGACAACACACTGCAAAACATTTAACTGTAAGGTGTAACTGTGACTCCACCACAAATTACCATTCCCCCCAATCCCACCTCTTCACCTTCACCTCCATATTGCTGTAATTAATATTTTCATCCCCCAAAGCACTTTGGGACTCCTGACATGAAAGCCGCTATACAGTACAAATGTAATGTTGTTGCTGTTGTTGTTGTTGTTGTTGTTGTTATCTTTCCGTCACTGTAAGAAATCCCTCAGCCAATTCAACACTTATGACTTTCTGGGCAGTACTGTCCCAGATTCATGTCGGGAGGACGTCCCAAGGCGCTGGACAGTCAGGTCTAGCTATAAACCTAGCTAGAAGGTTGAGCTGTAATTTTAAGTGACAAAGGCTAGTGTAGCACAAGTCATTTTTTGTTTGTTCACAGACTGTTGAGCTCCTTAAAAATATTTAATATAAATACAATGTCATTGCAATATTTTGCATTTTGTTTCCAACAGTTTGAGGTGTTGTTGTTGTCGGTTCTATGTTTTGCTATACATTGCAAATTGTTTTCACACGTTACGCTTGAGTCTGGTGCTGAAGCTTGGTGGGTAAGGGTGAGTGAGGGTGACACTTGTATCTTAAAGTAATCGTAAATTAAAGGTTGATTTTAAGAATTTCTGCGTGTGACTCGTAGTGTAAAATTGGATGAAAAACCATTTTTTTCTCCATTATCCTGTTAGCCGTCTTAATAACAAAGGGTCATATAGGAACATAGGAACAGGAGTAGGCCATTCAATCCCTCGAGCCTGTTCACCACTGTTGGTGGTGTTGATTGATTCACTTTTGCGCTGGCACCTTTTATTGGGTTGCTTAAGTCCGACGTACATTTGAAATGCGCGACGAGCATTTTTTTTTCAGTCAGCCAAGTATTTGACCACATGAAACAAAAAAAATACTTATCCAGACCAGACAAGGTTCCACTTTTCTATTGTTATTATTCCTTAGGCGTTCATTTAGATTTTTATATGTTTTAAAAAATGAATCATTTTCCACCAGAGCCACCACACTGTATGTACTGTATTACTAATTCATGTAAACCAGGAAATTCACAATTTTAGAAATGTTTTATGATATGACCATTATCGATGGTGGTCCTCAGATGCACTAATCATCCTAATTGAGGTGGCCCAGTTTCAGTTTGGAGGATTTTGAAGGTTTTCTGGTAAAGTATGAATCAAGCACAGTGTTAAAGAGTTTCAGCTATTAGGGAACAAGGTTAAAAATAAGGGAGTTAGATTAGAATTGAAAGGACTAAATTAATAATGATAATTGTAATCCTTGCAATTAATATATAGCACCTTATCAAGTCTGATTTATAGCTTGATGCAAGCTGTGCGTTCATGTGGCATAAGAATATCAATCATTGCATCTGATGTAATGTTTTATCCCACAACTCCGAGCGTTTCAAAGTGCATCACAGAATTTTACTGTGGAATACGAACCCTGGCAATTTGCACACAGCAACAGCCTTGAAATGAGTGAATGATTATACTTGGGGGAATCTTGGCAAAGACAGCAGGAGAAACTCCCTTCTCTTTTCGAGCAGGGCCATGGTGCCTTTAATGTACAAATGCCTGTGTGACATCGAGTCCTGGACGAGGGACAACTTTCTCCATTTGAACGTCCACAAGACTGAGGCCCTCCTGATTGGCTCGCGTCAGTGCCTCCGCACCTCAGGCGCTGACAGCTACAGCATCCAAGGCTGCTCTCTTCATCTCGCAAAGCCATTCGGGAACCTGGGTGTCTTGTTTGACCCTGAACTGTCCTTCCTCTCCCACAACCGCGCCATGACCTGCCTTCCACCACCTCCGTAACATTGCCAGACTGCGCCACAGCCTCACCCCTCAGGCTGCCTTGTCCATGCATTCGCCACATCAAGGCTCAACTATGGAAACTCCCTCCTCGTCCGCCTTCCTGGTTCTTCCTTTCACAAGTTGCAGATCATCCAGAACTCTGCAGTTCGTGTCCTCGTCCACACTAAGCTCCGCGACAACATCACTCCCACCCTCGCCCGGCTCCATTGCCTCCCCGTCCCCCAGAGGATCCAAATCAAGATCCTCATCCTCACTTTCAAGGCCATTCATGGCCTTGTCCCCTCCTATCTCTCTGACCTGCTGTCTCGCTATGAACCTGCCCGCACCCTCCATCCAGCGGGCTCTGGCCTGCTCCATGTTCCTCGCCCGACCCACCCTACCATCGGTCAATGGACTTTCAGCCTCTCTGCCCCCACACTCTGGAACTCCATCCCACAGTCCCTTCACCTCGCTTCCTCCCTCGCCTCCTTCAAGGCCACTCTCAAGACCCTTCTCTTCGATCGTGCCTTCTGCTGCCCTCCCAAATCTCTCCCTCCCCTCCCAACTCTCTCCCTCCCCTCCCAACTCTCTCCCGTCCCCTCCACGCCTTGCTCGGATTCCGACCTGACTGTTCAGTGTTTTGTGACGTCCTCCCGACTTGAAAGGCGCTCTATAAATGTCATTGTGTTGTTGTTGTTGTTGTTGTAATGTCCATCTGAACAGGCAGACAGGACCTCAGGTTAATGACTCGCCCAAAGGCTGGCACCTCCGACAATAATAATAATAATAACAATCCTTGAATTTGATATAACTCGATATAAACAATGCAGCTCTCGCTCCCCTCACTGTTAGCCTGGCTCAAAGTCACATGCAGAGATAAAATAAAAATGGTAAAGTGACTTTTACAACTCATTTTATTAGCGCTTTGGGGCGTCCTCCCGATGTGAAAGGTGCTTACGTAAGTGCAATTTTGTTGTTGTATTATGCTTAAGCATATACCAGTTAGATGTTTAATTTTTAAAAATCCACTTGAGATATGTAATTTCATTTATAAAAGTCAAGGGACCCAAAGCAGGAAGTCTGTAGGAACATTGTTGTGCAATTGTGGTATTCGCCATACAAAACAAATTCTGATTTTGTTTGACTGAGAGTTTGTTTTTAACGTAGGTTAAAGGGGTTTAGAGGTTAGGAAAAGAGTGGTATTGATTTCATTTCTACAACATATTTTATATTCCTTATATATTTTTGATTTACCAGCAAAGCACACAGCCCATAGTGTTAGCTCTGGCTTTCTGAAAGAGCTATCCATTTTCTTCCATTTGTGGAGCTCCTGTAGCTCAGTAGTTAGAGCGCTCGCCTTACAAGCGTGAGACCTGTGTTCAAATCCAGGCAGGTCAGGGCGAAACCTTGGGCAAGTTTCCTTACTCCACACACATACACACAGACACCTAATAATAATCTCTCAAAAAAAAGGTCAATTCCATCCACGACTGTTTGTGGGGGACGCTGCTGTGCGCAATTGGCTGCCGCGTTTCGCCCACAAATATACAGTCAATTCACTTTACAGTGTATTCTGTGAAGCGCTTTGAGACGTCTAGAAAACGTGAAAAGCGCTAAATCAAAAATGCAAGAATTCTTATAATATTAGTATTTCCCCCCACATCCTTTTAGATTTGTCCTTCTCAGATAGTTATCTGATTCCCCTCATAAAAGTTAATATAGCTTCTGTTTCAGCGACACGTAGGACATTCCACGGGTGAACAAAAGTGTTTGTATGAAACAAATATTCTCCTAACCTGTCCCTTTGTTCTATTAAGGACAAACTGAATAGATGTTTGTGAAGTAAAGACATGCCAACATCAACACAGGAAAGAAATACTAAAAGCCAATGTTTAGTGAAACCACTTCTGTGTAATTGTCTTTTGTCATTTGCTTGTGGTTTCCGGGCGCCAATGCTCAAGATTCTCTACATCTACCAGAAGGTTCGCCTCACAGTGTTAGCCTTTTCTCATCCTGTAGCTTCC
Organism: Hydrolagus colliei; assembly: GCA_035084275.1. Lineage (NCBI taxonomy): Eukaryota > Metazoa > Chordata > Chondrichthyes > Chimaeriformes > Chimaeridae > Hydrolagus > Hydrolagus colliei. Next base: position 83,060,789 of record CM068745.1, on the reverse strand, counting down.
CGTTCTTCAACCTCTCAAGTCTTTCTTCCCTCCCCCCACCACCCCACTCCCCCCCACCACCAATCTTTGTCAGCGAGTAGTTCTGCTTTGCAATAAGTCTCACAAAGGCAGCACTTAAAACACAAGCGAATCGTATCACTTAGCTCCAGGTATAGTGACTTAGTTTTCTTGTTTTTCTCTGTTTAGGGATTTTTTTTTAGATTTTTTTTTTTAAGTGACTCTTTTTGGGGGCTGACTCCAAAATTAGATTTTTGGACCTACTTGGCCCAATACCAAATGACGAGTAAGGCGTGCAGCTTCTGAGGAATCCCAAATCGGAGTACAGTACAACCATTTGTTGTTGTTGTTGTTGTTGTAGTTTTCAACTTGTGCCGGCAACCACCTACAGTACCAGCCAGATTTGAACGCTGCACTTTCAACTCTGCACCCAAACTTGGCAGGCATCTTCAGCTCATGTAAAAAAAAAAGAACCAGAGGGTCCATCAAAGCGCAGGGGGAAATCTTTTTTTTTGGGGGGGGATGTCCAATCCGGATGAACACTGTTCAAGCCAACGCAACTCTAGCACAAAAGAATCGTCTTGTAAGGTGAAAAGGCACATCCGCAAGCAACAGTCGAAGACCCATTCCAATTACGCTGGCGGCGGCAGGACCTCAGAATGCTCTAAGGATCACAGCGGAGCCAAAGCCTTGGAATCGACAGCGGATGATTCATCTACCTCAACTCATAGTCCATCAGGTGACAGTACGCAGCATAAATTCGTGACTCAGAGCAGCTCACAAAGCATGGATGGAAAAGACACTAAGACCTTTCCGGAAACTGGTCACCTTTCAACATCCGAAAGCAATCTGGATTCAGACAGGTACGTTACTTTTCTGCTGTTCCTTAGATTGACGCCCCCACCCCCTCCCCACCCCCCCCACAACACCAACACCACCCCCCACCACATCTCAATTATCTGGTTTCGTTTTGAAGCCCACTCCATATTACTTATCTTCGTTTGAGGTCATCTCTTCCCAGCCTGTAGACAACACACTGCAAACAACTCATTTCAGTGGAGACATCAACCGTGAGTTGTTAGTTGAGACCGACTTGAAGTAATGTACTGTACAGTACAGCCCATGTAAAATTAAAGACTTGCCGTGAATGGATACGTTAGTGTATTTTGATTGTCTATATAACATTGGCTAGGCTACATGTTATATACTAAAGTATATGTAAATGCACCCTTCTTTCAAAGGGATTATTGATGGGTAGATTGTATGTACTCCCACTTATTTTTGCTACTGTTGTAATAATGGTGAACTCGCTTAGGGCACCTGTGCACTCCTTTCACCATCTTAAACTTTGGACTAGTGAGGGTGAGAAATGTTGATGGCTGCCACCCCCACCAAATGTATTAATTTGGGCTTGTGCAAGAACTTGAAGGATATTTTAATTGGAAGATTATGATGAGAAATATTTATAGCATTCCCTGCATTTGGTAAAGTACCTTATCACCAATTTAAAAAGTAATTTTCTAATTACTTTGGATTTACTATGAAGTGCGTTGACTGTGTGTTTTGAGATGAATGGAGTAGCCAAGTATACTAGTATAGTACAGTATGAACACCCAATTTTGACTAGGAGATTGTGATGCCAGAACACTGTGAGGAACTCCCTTCACTTTTCGATACAGGATTAATTATTGACTTTCTACTAACCTCAAGAGATCCTACTTAATTTAATTGGAATTGAAACATGATCACGCATCACGATCTTGCTGAGAAGTAGTGAAGACCTTTTTTTTTGCCTTTTTTTGGTCTCTACAAGTAAATCAAAGTCCAAATGCAGTTTAGCTTTCTGACATAATAATCCTTGCGTGACTGAGAAAGTGACTGATTTTATTTGGAGATATTACCAAACAGGTACTACCACTGAGAAAAGATACTACTGCAAAAGATTGGGACAAGTATTTTGACAGGCACAGTAGCATGTGTATCAAAATTGCTTGTCTTCTTGAATTGGAGCCTATAGGAAGATTTCTTGTTGCTGTGGGGTGAAGATCAAGAAGCAGTTTGCAACCTATCAAATCTAAAATAGTTCTCAGCCTTAACTGTTCTGCTCTTTGCGAGTATTCTTATTGTAGCAAGCAAAAAATGCAATGCTTTCAGTAATATTGTGTGCACTGGGGCCTCAGTGAAGCTTCTGGATTCTCCCTCCCCCTTTCAACAAACTGTTTTTTTCAATTGATCTGAGGTCAAAATCCAGTCGTTTCAGGCTTTTTTTTTTGCTACTTCTGGTCAACCAGCAGAAAACAACCAACAGACTTAGGCAGGAGAAGTTATTGGAACAGTATTGGTTGGCAGAAAATTAAAAGTGATTTTACTCAGAGTATCCGTTTACTTTCAGAAAGCAAAAGGTGAAGTGTTGGTGAAGTATAACACAATGTTAATCTTGGACTGTGCTGGATTATTGGTTTGTGGGATACAGGCTGTATATGCTCTGATTTATTTTGCTTAAACCAGCGCCCCACCAATTGGCATTCCCAATGCCAGCCAACAGTAGAATGGCCAGCAGTGTGGATGGCTTCAGTCCCAACAATTGGAACTGAATGAGGGGGAACACAGGAAGAGTCATTGATTTAACTGATGTTGGAGAGGTAGGGAAATGCCAGAGAGTGAAGGGATTTGATCACAAGTGTGAGGATCCGTTGGGAAATATGGAGCCAGTGGACCCCACACCCGGAATTGGTAAGATATGGGTACAGAGTTTGGTCCGGGTAAGTATGTGGGCAATAGAGTTCTGAATGAGCTGGATCTTTCCAATAGTAGAGTTGGGGAGAGCGATGAGAAGTGTGTTGGAGTCATCCAAGCAGGAGTTGACAAATGCATCCACAAGGGTTTCGATTGCATTTGGGGTAAGGCAAGGTCAGAGGTGAGCAATGCGGCGGAGGTGAAAGAAGATGGTCCTGGTCAGGGACCGGATGTGGGGGGAGGGAGGGCTGCTGGGGGTCGAACTGGATGCCTAGATTAGGCACTGATTTGGTGAGCCTGAGGGAGAGCCCAGCGAGGTAGAGAAATTTAGATCCACAAAAGAAAAGATGTAAACGTGAGCCAAGGAGTATGGCATCCATCTTGTCCACATTCATCTATAGACCGTTTACACTCATCCAGACCCTGATGTCTGCCAGACAAGTTGATAGAATATTGATGGACCTGGACTTGAACCATGCAAGTGTGGTCCCACTGAGGTGGATGAGGGAGAGGCAATGGAGGAGGATGGCATAGTCAACCCTGTCGAATGCGACAGTGAGATCCAGGAGGACAAGGAGGCAGAGGGATCCCTGGTCACAGATAGAGCGGATGTTGTTTGTGACTTTGACGAGCGCTTGTCTCTGTGTCGTGGGCAGGGCTAAAACCAGACTGCAGGAGCTCGAGGAGGGAGTGGAGCGAGAGGGGTGTGGCCAAAGTTGACCTGCAACAATGCGTTCCAGGACTTTGGCAAGGAAGGTTGGGTTGGCGATGGGATGGTAGTGTGAGAGATTAGGGGGATTAAGCGTGGGTTTTTTGAGGAGGCAATACGATGACAGCGGTTTTCAGTGGGAGCAGAACAGAGCGTGAAAGAGAGACTGGTGTCATCCAGCAGGGGAGTGGGAAGTGGGGGTCAAAATGACTAGCAGCTGGGTGGGGAGGCGGATCAAGGCTGATTGTGGTTGAGAGGGAGGAAGGAGAAATGGGGGGGGCAAAAGGGAGTGTAAGGAGAGAGGAGTGGCAGGAACTGTGGCAGAGGGAGATAGTCACATAGATCTCCCAACAGAAGTATTGGTCACAGCATTTCCTTGGTCTTTTTTCCTACTGTTTTACAATCGGGGGTTTAGATTGGGACACGATTTAATGAGTCCAGTGTCCTGGTCTCGGCCACATCTCCTGGAAAAAATCATTCACTTTGCAACTGTCTGTGGGAGTTGCTGTACAAGCTCTCTGCAGCATTTGCCTATAGTTGATATAGCGTATATATATATATTGTCACCTCCTACTTGGATTACTCCAACAGCACTTCTCGTCGGTCTCCCCAACTCCATTGTTAAAAATGTACTTATAAAATCATATAAAATTATAAATATATAAATTATAAATGTATAACTATTATACACAGGAGATACTCCTGAACAACAGTGACACCTGTAATATTACCTGTAATGTTACATCCACCCGATGTAACAAATTCAAGGTATCTATTCATTCAAGTGGGGAGATTTTCATTTCTGAATTGGTTTGAGATGGAGGACAATCAAACATCTAAAGGAGGCCGAGGTATTTTACAAGGATGAGATGAAATTGGTCGAATGCCCTTCTCTGCCCAAACCACTCTTGTGATCTTGTGAAAAGTCTCCAGATAAAGAGCCTTTTGTACATTCTTACCGCAGTAAATGCATAGGTTTGGGCTAAATACATTGAGCTGGTGATTTGTGAGAAGACTGGCTATGGTAGTTTAGGTAGGGTAGAAGGGGACACCACTTTATGCTGTTTTAATCTGTTCTGTTTGTATAGTATACTTGTCTTCCTGTCATTACACTGTTGACAGTGATCAATACAATGTACTCAATACGGTGCTCAATGCTGTGTCTCGGTGTATAAAGTTTGGGACACGATTTGTCCAGCAACTGCCAGGCTCATGGAAAGTGAACTACAGTGGAAAGACTTTGGTCTTTTTTTGCTGAGCAAATTCCTTTGCTGTTACGTACAAATTCTGGGGCTGCCCATTTTCACGAGGGGATTGTGAGGGGCTTAGAATCTCTATCATTGCACCTACTACATGTATATATCTTTGCTTGCCAGGGTGGCAGTCCTAATACTGTAATGTGTTAAAATGCAAGATCCCCATATCTTTCAAGTTCTTTTCTCCTCTTGCGTTCACTTCTCTGCAGTCCTGTAAAAAAGAACTGTAGAAAACTGGTTTCCAAATTTTAGGATGAATCTAAGACTATTTTTTAAAAAGATTTCTGTGAACTTGAAGATAAAGGAAAATGATTTAAAAAACAAAGTACAATATTTGGGGGCTGGATGATTGCCTGAATGTAAACTTCTTGGATCACTTTATTGACAGAGGTTAATTTCCCATGGAGAGAAACTAGAGGCAGTCTGTACACTTTCACTCAATGTGATGCTCCATCTTGTAGGGCTTAAATTGCAAAAAGATAAGAAAACGTGACACAAGAATAGGCCATTTGAGTTCAAAAACCAACTCCCTGTATCACCTTATCATACCATGGGTTTCATCCAATCTATTCCAGCTACTAGCAGCAATCTACCACAAACATTCCTTGAATTCCTGGGATAATTAAAAGCGATGTACACATCAAAACATTATTCATACCTGACTTGAGCTGAAACGACATAATTCTTCCTAACCCAACCAAGCCCCAGCATAGAAATCATTAGTTGCCTGTGTATTATCAAATCAAAATAAAAAATTACATTCATATAGCGGCTTTCACGTCAGGAGGACGTCCCAAGGTGCTGAACAGTAAGATAGGGACCAGAGTGGGGGTGAGAGTGGTCGGGATAGGGGGAAGTGGAAGGAGAGTAGGAAAATTGACTGTATATTTGAGGGCGAAACGTTCATCTTCTCTATTCCTTCAAGAGTGCTCTCGAGCAAGACATTTCCATCTTTTAGGAATGATTCTATGCAACAATAATAATCCATCAAAAATAATAATTATAATTATACTAGTAATAGTGTTTGTTTGCTATTGTTTTGACAGAGAATATTGGACATTATTCTCTTATTCAAGGCTTTTTAATTTAAAATTTTCCATTTTTTGTTTGCCAGGGTTTCAGCCTATTTATGCCTCCACCATCATATATGTCATTATTCAAAAACAATAAGGGAACAATACTCCTGATACATTAATCGTTTAACTCGTGGGATCCTTGCTGTGTGCAAAGGTTTGCTGTGTGCAAAATGGCTGCTTTGCACAGTTGTACCTACAAAAACAGTAACTAAATTTGATTGTATGTAACATGGAATTTCTTCCTTCCATTAATGAGAACAATCGAAGCTCCATGAACCGGTCTTGATAAACCTCAGAGGTTTATGTCAGAGCAGAACCATGTTTCATTATTTCATTATACAACAACAACAACAACAACAAATTACATTTATAGAGCGCCTTTCACGTCGGGAGGACGTCCCAAGGCGCTGCACAGGAGGCGTGTGACCTGAGCTGGGAGGGGAGTGTTTGGGAAGGGGTGAAGCACGAAGGGGAGGTAAAAAAATTTGGGGTGGAACAAAAGGCACGGTCAAAGAGGAAAGTCTTCAAACCGGCCTTGAAAGAGGAAAGGGAAGAGACGAAACGGAGGGATTGAGGGATGGCATTCCATAGGGTGGGAGCGGAGAAACTGAAGGCCCGGCCTCCGATGGTGGGGCGGTTCGGGCGGGGGGCTTGGAGCAGGCCAAGTCCTGCTGAACGGAGGGTCCGGGTGGGCGTGTAGGGGGAGAGTAGATCGGCTAGGTAGGATGGGGCAAGGCCGTGTAAGGCCTTGTAGGTGAGGACGAGGATCTTGAACTTGATCCTCTGGAGGATGGGGAGCCAGTGGAGACGGGCGAGGGTGGGGGTTATATGGTCGTGGAGGTGGGTGCGGGATAGTACACGGGCTGCAGAGTTTTGGATGGCCTGCAGCCTGTGAATGGAGGAACTGGGGAGGCCGACGAGGAGAGAGTTTCCGTAGTCCAGCCGTGAGGTGATGTACGCATGCACGAGTGTTTCGGCAGCGCGGGGGGTAAGATAGTTGCGGAGCCTGGCAATGTTGCGCAGGTGGAAATAAGCGGTGCCGGTCAAGGCCCGGATGTGGGGGAGGAAGGAGAGTTTATGTGATGCCGAGGTTCCTGACTGGCTTTGTGAGGTGGAGAGTGCAGCCTTGGATGTTGAGGCTGGCAGCGCCCGATGTGCGGAGGCGCTGGCTTGAGGCGATCAGGAGGGCCTCGGTCTTACTCACGTTCAATTGCAGGGATTGTCCCTCGTCCAGGACTCGATGTCGGACAGACATGCTGTCAGAACATCGATGGTCTGGGGGTTGAGGGATGAGGCAGAAAGGTACAGCTGTGTGTCGTCCGCATACATGTGGAAATTTACCCCATGTTTGCGGATGACATCGCCCAGAGGGAGCGTGTAAATGGTGAAAAGGAGGGGGCCGAGGACAGAGCCCTGGGGGACGCCGTGAGAAACTGTGCGGGGGTTTGAGGAGAAACCGTTGGAAAAAACAAAATGTAGGCGGTGGGTCAGGTAGGAATGGAACCAGTCAAGGACTGTGCCTTGAAGGTTGAGGTGGGAGGAAAGACGTTGGAGGAGGATGGTGTGATCGACTGTGTCGAACGCAGCAGACAGATCAAGGAGGACGAGGAAGCAGAGGGAGCCCTGGTCACAGGCGGTTAGGATGTCATTTGTGACCTTAACCAGGGCAGTTTCTGTGCTGTGGATAGGGCGGAAACCTGATTGGAGGGGTTCAAGAAGTGAGTGAGTTGAAAGGAAAGAGCGGAGCTGGGAGGCAACCATTCTTTCAAGGACCTTAGATAAAAACGGGAGGTTGGAGATGGGTCGATAACTTGATGGTTGCGACGCATCAAGGGAGGGTTTCTTCAGGATAGGGGGTGATGGTGGCTGTTTTAAGGGAGGTAGGGACGGTGCCTGAGGAGAGGGAAAGGTTAATGGTGTCAGAAATGAGCGGGGCTAACAAATGGAGCTGGGTGCGGAGGAGGGGGGTGGGGATGGGGTCCAATGAGCACGTGGTGGGTTTCATGGAGGTGATTGTTTTTGTGACTGAAAGCGGGGTGGTGGGGTTGAAAGTGTGAAATGGGGGGTGAGTAGGGGTTGAGGTACTTTATTGCAATGAGATTGTATGTATGTACATTGTTTTGCTCATGATGCCTTTGGATTCTACTGTTTAACTGCAGTGAACTCCAGGCACGAGCAGACAACTTTGAAACTGGTTCCAAATACTGTAGCTCGTAAGTTAAATAGAGTATCATGTGAACTGCAGGGAGAAAAGGGGTCGGGTCACATTAATTGTCAGGCAACCACATACAACTTGAATGCCGCCTGATTCCTTCTCTCGACTTTCGTTGCTCTCTGAGCTCAATTCCATTTCCTTTTCTCACCCTTTTTTCAGTCGGTTAAAGGTAAACACAATCATCTGCTCAACTTCAATGCAGCGCTATTATTTAGAAGGAATGTGTTGTTATTATTACAGTACTTGAAAATCTACAATCTGATGAAATGTTGGATCGAATGTCTCAAATTTTAACTGGTGCTACAGTGAGCACAGAAGGTGGTTCTCAGTTTGGACTAAGATCATTTAAAATAAACCGCTAGTTGCTAGTCTTTAAACTAGCAAGTGATTGACAATACAACTATATGTTTGACTCAGAGAATGCCAACTGCACTGGCCTGATACTTGATGATAATATAATGACATGGACCACGGTAATGGAACTAACAAGTGAAATTTCTAGGACCCCAGTTCTCTGATGTAGACCCATAGATAGATACAGTACAACAACATCAACAACAGAATTTCACAGAACGTCCCTTTATCCATAATCTATCAATTTCAGTCTTGAATATGTTCAAGGACTGAACATCTACAGCCTTTTGGGGGGTAGAGAATTCCATAAATTTACTACCCTCGGAGTGAAGAAGTGTTTCCTCAACTCAGTGCGAAAAGGCTGACCCCTAATCTTAAAACTGTGACCCCTAGTTATAGTTTCTCCAACCAGGGGAAACAATCTCCCACTGTCGACTCTGTCATGGACCTTAATAATCTTATAGGTTTCTATAAGATCACCTCTTCTATATTCTAGGGAATATAGGCCTAGTTTACTCAACCTATCCTCATAGCTCAATCCCCCTCATCCCAGGAACTAACCTAGTGAATCTACGCTGCACCCCCTCCAAGGCAAGTATGTCCTTTCTTAAGTAAGGAGACCAAAACTGCACACAATACTCTAGGTGCGGTCTCACCAAGGCCCTATACAGTTGCAGCAAGACTTCCCTACTCTTGTACTCTAGACCATTTGTAATGAATGCCAACAAGCCATTAGCCTTCTTAGTTGCTTGCTGTACCTGCAAACTAAATTTTAGTGACTAGTGTACAAGGACACCCAAATCCCTCTGAACACTAACATTTCTAGTCTCTCCCCTTTAGAAAATAATACGCTTTTCTAAATAGGTGAATAACTTCATACTTCCTCACAATATATTTGATCTGCCACCTTCTTGCCTACTCACCATAGTCTATCTATATCCCGTTGCATTTTTTTCGTGTCATCGTCGAAGCTTACTCTCTCACCTAGCTTAGTATCATAAGCAAATTTAGATATTTTAAGTTCTATGTCCTCGTCTGGAACATTGATATAGATTGTAAATAGTTGAGGCCCAAGCACTGATCCTTGTGGCACTCCACTAGTCACATCCCGCCAATCTGAGAAGGACCCGCTTATCCCTACTCTCTGGGGGTTTTTCCCGTTAGCCACTCTTCAATCCATGCTAATATATTGCCTTTAATTCCATGGGCCCTAATCTTGTGTATCAGCATTTTATGTGGCATCTTGTCAAATGCTTTCTGAAAATATAAATACACTACATCTACTGGTTCCCCCCTATCTGAATTGCTAGTTACATCCTCAAAAAACTCTAAAAGATTTGTTAAGCATGACTTCCCCTTTGTAAAGCCATGTTGACTTTGCCTAATGATGTTGTGGTCTTCTAAGTAGCCCTCACTACGACGTCCTTAATTGAGGATTCTAGAATTTTCCCTACCACTGATGTCAGACTAATTGGTCTACAATTCCCCATGTTCTCTCTCCCACCTTCTTATATAGCAGTGTGACGTTTGCGATATTCCAATCAATGGGAACCGTTCCAGAATCCAGAGAATTTTGGAAGATCAGACACAAGGCATCCACTACCTCATCAGCCATCTCTTTTAAAACCCTAGGATTCAGACCATCAGGTCCAGAGGATTTGTCATTTTTCAATCCCAACAGTTTCCCTAGTACTGTACTAATTATTTGCTGATGTTAATTTCCCTACGTTTCTCACTAACATTAACTTCTTGGTTCACCTCTATTTTTGTTAAGGTTAAGGTTTTGGTGTCTTCTCGCCTGAAGACAGAAGCAAAGTATTTATTTGATGACTCTGCCGTATCTTTACCCCCCATTATAATTCCTCCTGTCTCTGCCTGTAATCGACCCATATTTAACTTTTCCTAGCCTCTTTCTCTTAATGTATTTGTAAAAGCTCTTGCAATCTGTCGTTATGTTCCTAGCTAGTTTGCCGTCATAATCCATTTTCTCCCTCTTAATCGGTTTCTTAGTTTTTTTGTTGGTCGCTGAAGCCCTCCCAATCCTCAGGCTTACTGTTATCTTTGGCAGTTTTATAGGCCTCTTCTTTTAATTTAATACTTTCCCAAACTGCTCTAGTTAGCCATGGATGAACTGCTTTCCCTGTGATACTTTTATTCCTCAAGGGAATAATTCCATTGGGAATTATGTACTATATCTTTAAACATTTGCCTTTGTTGGTTTACTGTCATATTCTTTAGTCTAATTCTCCAGTCTATTTTAGCTACATCCTCCCTCAGACCTGCAGAGTTGGCTTTATTAAATTTAAGACCCTTGCTTCGGACTTAACTGCATCACTCTCTAACTTAATGCTAAATTCCATCATGTTATGGTCACTGCTCTAGAGGAGCCTTAACGTCTGCTGATTGCTGAGCAATCTGCTGATTAACCCTGTTTCATTGCGCAGAATAAGGTCTAGGATGGCCTGGTTGGTTCATTCCTTTAGTCAGTACATTGCCTTGTTGATGTCATACGTTGTTGATTCTTTGTGCGAAAGCCGGCAGGAGATTGAGGCGTACATTTAAACTGTTTTCCCTCAACCATTATTCTTTCAGGATTTCACTGCATGACCCGACAATGTCAATGGTATGTCTGTCAGACTTTGAATTCTACGCCAAAGAACACTTACCCAAGACTACCTGGGATTACTACGCTGCCGGGGCAGATGAATGCTGCACCAGGGATGACAATCTCGTGGCTTATAAAAGGTATGTTGAATGCATTAACTCTTGGCCAGAAAATCCGGTTCACCAGACTGAATCTCCAGCGCCAGTCAGTCAGCTCGCAGTGGAGGCCTTACGTTTATAATCGCACTTTTCACTTCAAAAATGTGAACCGAAAACACGGTTAAAAAGGTAAGTCTTAAGGCAGGCTTAGAAAATGGGGAGGGAGGGGGCAAATCAGAGGGCCAGGAAACGTATGTGAAGCATGCATATATGTGGTTATATCTGAACTTTTACGGAATGGAAATTGATTGAGTGGAGAGCTTGATAGCAGGCATACAACTATAACCTTTCATTCTCTAGCCAGTGTTTGTCAATAACCTATTCTCTGCTGGCAATCGTCTCACCCACTAGAATGAAAAGAATCAAAGAGATGCCATTTTGGAAAGCACATCAATATGCTCAGATATCTCTATACACTTCACAAATAATTCCTGGCAAATATCGCAATTGCATTTGCAGACCAATGCCACCATTTTGGTTATGTGTTGCTTTTCAATTACGTTTGGTCATCCAAATGTGTATTTCTGCCAGTTTAGAGTAGATTCTAAGTTGCTATTAATATAAATAGTATATTATTGATTTACAAATAAATAACTTCTACATTTCTATAGTGCCTTTCACTTTGGGAGCATGTCTCAAATTACTTTCCTTACCGGGAAAAATCAAAAAATACCCAATGTTGGGAGGTTAAGACTCCTCTAGGAAAGAGTGACCATAACATGATGGAATTTAACATTAAGTTAGAGAGTGATGTAGTTAAGTCCGAAGCAAGTGTCTTAAATTTAAATAAAGCAAACTTTGTAGGCATGAGAGAAGATTTGGCTAAAATAGACTGGGAAATTAGATTAAAAGATGTGTCAGTAATAATAAATAATAATAATAATCCTTGCATTTGATATAGCGCTTTCCACGTCCTCTAGGTGTCTCAAAGCGCTTCGCAGAATGTACTGTAAAGTGAATTGGCTGCATATTGTGGGCGAAACGTGGCAGCCAATTGCGCACAGCAGCGTCCCCCACAAACATTCGTGGATTGAAAATGACCAATTTTTATTACTGTGTTTTTTTTTGGAGGGATTATTATTAGGCGTGTGGAGCAAGGAAACTTGCCCAAGGTTTGGTCCTGATCTGCCTGGATTCGAAACACAGGTTTCACGTTTGTAAGGCGAGTGCTCTAACCACTGAGCTACAGGACTCCATAAAATTTACATTTCTAGACCAGCAGTGGAAATCGTTTAAAGATACAGAACATAATTCCCAGCGATCACATATTCCCTTGAGAAATAAAATTACCATGGGGAAAGTTGCTATTAATACAAATAGTTTAACCATGGCTAACTAGAGAAGTTAGTGAAAGTATAAAATTAACAGAAGAGGCTCCAAAAGAGTAATAAACCTGAGGAATGGGAGGGCTTTGGAGATCAGCAAAGGAAAACCAAGAAACTGATTAAGAGGGAGAAAATTGAATATTAGGTTAATCTAGCCGGGAGCAGATAGTAAGAGTTTTTACAAGTACATAAAGAGGAAGAGACTATCGAAAGTAAATGTGGGTCCATTGCAGGCAGAGACAGGAGCAATGAGAATTAAGAAGTGGCAGAGTCATTAAACAAATATTTTGCTCCTGTTCTTCACGTTAGAAGGCACTGAAAACTTACTGAAAATAGAGGGGCTTAATGTTAGTGAGGGAATTCCCAAATTCCCTGGATTCCAGAATGGTTCCCATTGATTGGAAGGTCGCAAATGTTAAGAAGGGTGAGAGAGACAAAAATGGGGAACTATAGACCAGTTAGTCTGAAAATCGGTGGGAGGGAAAATCCTAGAGTCCTTAATTAGGGACGTTGGGGATTAGGGCGGGTAAATGGAATTAGGTTAGATCTTATTAAATGGCGGGGAAGGCTCGAGGGGCTGAAAAGGCCTACTCCTATAAAACTCCTACTCCTATTTCTTACATTCTTGTGTTCAAATTCTTTGTAATTATGCCTATTATTGAATTTGCCTGTATTTTTTTAAAAAGTAAAATGTTGATATTTGTCCCGCAGGATCCGTCTGCGTCCTCGAATGTTGAGAGATGTCTCTGTGACAGACACCAGAACAACCATCCAGGGCATGGAGATCAATTTTCCCATAGGAATTGCTCCCACTGCCTTCCATTGCTTGGCATGGCACGATGGCGAAATGAGTACAGCCCGTGGTACTTCAATGCAGAATTATTGTATTTTAACTGATTTAAATGGATTTAAATGAAGCGCAGAGAAACTAACACAGCCGCACTAGTGATCACGTGCATTCGATCTATAATAGATGTGCTGAAATACAATAGCATTAATATAGGTCACAGTTCCTGTTACATTTTGCTTGCAAACATTTCACAAGTAACCAAAGATCACAGCTCTGCATGGCTGTTTTTTTTTTATTTGGGGATGTTTTTATTCTAAGATCAGCAAATGAAAAGGTGGCGGCTTTTAAAAGAGAGGTAGACATTTATTTGGGGAGGACGGGTTTGCGAGGTTGTGGGGAGAGAGAGAGAGAGAGCTGAGGAGTGAGATTAAATTGCTCTTTACAAAGAGGTGGCACAGACTCAATGGGCCAAATGGCCTCGTTTTGTGCCGTAAGATTCTATGATTCTGTGATGCAAAGCAACATCTGGTCATCGCTCTGAGGGCAAATGGTTTCAGATTCACATGTGAATACCTGCCTGTGCCAGCTGCTGTTTGATGTTATCAGCTGTGTCCATTGCACAAGAAAAGAAACATTCCTTGTGATGGTAAATGACGTTTACCTTATAGACAATTTAAAGGAAGATTGAGGTATCCATACACATTCATTCTATGTCTGGATTGCGTTACACGTGCTGAATGATTTTTTTTTACATACAGTAATCCAATGTTCAGTTTCACTATGTATCAGTGTTGTCTCACATCTATTACTATTGCTGAAGCTTTCTCTGCGTTAAGATTTTCCATCATTTTGAGAATTATTTCTGAAAACATTTGCATTTCTCTCGCACATATACAATCAATTCGCTTTACAGTATATTCTGTGAAGTGCTCTGAGACGTCTAGAAGCCGTGAAAAGCCCTACACCAAATGCAAGAATTATTATAATTATTAAAATAATAAGTGCAATATTAAATGCAAGGATTATTATAATAACCCTTACATTTGATATAGCACTTTTTGCATCTTCTATACATCTCAAAGTGCTTCACAGAATATACTGTAAAGTGTATTGACTGTATATATTTGTGGACGAAACATGGCAGCCAATTGCGCACAGCAGCGTCCCCCACAAACAGCCATGGATTGATGTGAGCAATTTTTATTTTTTTTGAGGGATTGTTATTAGATGTGTGGAGTAAGGAAATTTGCCCAAGGTTTCGCCCTGACCTGGAATCGAACCCAGGTCTCTTGCTTGTAGTGCGAGTGCTCTAACCACTGAGCTACAGGACCCCACATGGTCTAAGATGACACTCTGAGGTGGCACTCTTCAGTCCTTCAGTTATTATAATGATAATATTATAATTATTATTAAAATCGATCGCCATGGCTAAAGGTACCCATAAACCTGACTTCTAAATTCCTTGAACAATTATTAGAGAGAATGTCGTCACCCAATCTTCTTGGATGAGACTGAACCAAGGTCATGCAAGTTAAATTCTAAGTTAAACAATTGGAAACTTAAAAAAGTATACATGTACTGTGCATCCATATTGAAGCTTGCAAGTCATAAAAAATAAATAGGAAATTGACACCGATTAATCACTGTGTTGTTTTATAGCGGCTGAAGCGATGAATACTTGTTACATTGCCAGTACATACTCCACCTGCTCAGTGGAAGAGATTTCAGCAGCAGCACCGACGGGATTGCGATGGTTTCAGCTTTACGTCTACCGGAACCGGAAGATCTCGGAGCAGTTAGTGCAACGGGTGGAAGCAGAGGGATACAAGGCTATCGTACTGACTGTAGATGTCCCGTATACTGGCAAAAGGAGGAATGATATCAGGAACAACTTTAAACTTCCACCTCACCTCAAAGTGAAAAACTTTGATGGAATATTTGAGGTATGGAAACTGCCTCTTTTAAATTTGGATCAAGGGAGGGTTAGATTCTGACTGAATTAGTACTAATAGCATAGAGGTATGGGGAGCATAGAGGTATGGGGTTCTGACTGTTGGTTCCCACTGTTCCCACTGTGGCAATTTCCTTCAGCTCAATGTTGACAAGACGGAAGCCATACTCTTTGGCTCTCGTCGACATCTTCAGTCCCATGGCACTCATCATCTCAACCTACCCAACCTGCCCCTAAAGCTCTCTGAACCTGTATGTAACTTGGCATCAGGTTCGACTCCCAATTGTCCTTCCTCCCCCACATCCAGTCCCTCACCAGCACTGCCTTCTTCCATCTCTGACACATCGCCCGTCTCTGCCAATATCTCACCAAAAACTGCCGAAAACCCTGTTCCATGCCTTTGTCACCTCTTGGCTGGACTATTCAAATGCCCTCCTCGCCAGCTTCCCTCTGCCACCATTCATAAAATCCAGCTTATTCAAAATTCCGCCACCCGCATTCTCAACCAAACCAAACTTCATTCCTCGATTACTCCAGTCCTTGCCAGACTTCACTGGCTCCCTGTCTTGGAGAGGGTCGATTTCAAGACTCTCTCACTCTTGTGTTCAAATCCCTCCACTCCTCTGCACCCCCCTCCTACCTTTCCGACCTCCTCTCTCCTCAAACCAGCTCCCGCTGCCTTCGCTCCAGTGGGTCTGGCCTCCTCCACGTCCCCCCGAATCCTCCGCACCACCCTCGGTGGCCGTGCCTTCAGCCATTATCCTCAGACCCTCCTTTTCGACCATGCCTTCGTCCCT
The DNA here is from genome assembly GCA_035084275.1 of Hydrolagus colliei. Classification (NCBI taxonomy): domain Eukaryota; kingdom Metazoa; phylum Chordata; class Chondrichthyes; order Chimaeriformes; family Chimaeridae; genus Hydrolagus; species Hydrolagus colliei. The sequence continues at coordinate 83,044,820 of CM068745.1, read as the reverse complement.
CCCCTCCCCACCCTCCAAATCTCCTGATCCCAACAACCAGCTCAGGTATAGATCCCTCTCTACCCAGCTCCATGAAACATCCTCCTGACATGAAAGCGCTATGTAGTACAGTGCATATATAACTTGTGTTGTTATTGTCATTTGCTCATTTGTTATTTAGTCCTTTGTTTCACCTTAATTACTCTGTCGCATCTTCAGATGAAACAATGTCTATCTTCTATCCCTCTCCTCCACCCTCGTTCATATTGCAGGTTGAAACATTTCAAGGTCAGCTTAATGAGAAGCAGTGCATGCCAAGTCCTTTCAAGCAAAGCAGAGCCAGTGAATATGTAAGCAACACTCTTTCATTTCTATCGTTCATTTCGTAAATGGATCAGAAATAACTGATGACACAGAAAGTTGAGAGAATAATTATTTTCTACTGTCTTTAAGCTATACGATTAAAGTATCTCACCCGCTCACCTGTGTCTGTGTATGAATGAATGCAAGTAAGTGATTGAGAGAGAGAAAGACAGTGGATGTAAAGGAAGAAATCTCTGTTTGCTCATAACCCTAACCCTAAGAATATTACAGCGCAGAAGGAGGCCATTCAGCTCATTGAAGAGCCACCCAATCAGTCCCTCCCCCTCCCCCTCCCCCTCTCCACCCCCCAACTCCACTCCCCAATCCCCCACCATTGCTTCTGCAAATCCTTGCAATTTTTTCCCTTTTCACGCACCTATCTAATTCCCTTTTGAAAGTTTTGATTGAATTGGTTTCCACCGCCCTTTCAGGAAGTTAATTGCAGACCATAACAACTCTCTGTGTGTGTGTGTAAAAAAACCAAAGGCTCCTTATCTCCCCTCTGGTTCTTTTTGCAAATGATCATAAATCTATGTCCCCTGGTTACCAACCCACCTGCCGATGGAAACAATATCTCCCTCTCTACTCTATCAAAACCCCCTCACAATTTTGAACACCTCTGTTAAATCTTCCCTAAGCTTTGCTCTAAGGAGAACAATTCAAGATTCTCTAGGCTCTCCGCATACTAAAGATTGCATAGAATTGTGGAAATTTATTAAACATTCAGTCTTCATTTGGAAACCGACTCCCACGGTTCTTAGAAATAACTGGCTTCTTAATTAAAATTGAATTTAAGAATTGTCATCAATCTTTACATTTAGACAAAATGATCTTCCAGACTAAGACTGGGTGGAATTTGGAATTTTCAGTTTAAATACATAGACACACTCGCACATCACCACAATGCCCTACAACCCTAGTTAGATCAAAGGGAACGAAAAAGTCTGGAAGCCGGTGCAAGCAGTGCAATGCTTGCACTGGCTTCATCAATATATCCTCATCAATGCTGACTATCATCTTGTATCTTTACCACGTTACACTAATGCACTTCTTCTACGTTTGCAGGATTTTAATGGAACAGAGGAGTATGGAGTACCAGCCAACTCTCTGGATCCATCGATCAGCTGGAAAGATATCTACTGGCTTCAGTCACTGACTCGCCTGCCTATAATCATTAAGGGTATTTTAACCAAGGAGGACGCAGAGCTGGCTGTTGAACATGGCGTCCAAGGCATCATAGTGTCCAACCATGGAGGCAGACAACTTGACGGAGGGCCAGCTTCGGTCAGTTTATCTGTTGGTGTGATCTCCGTCTTTCTGTTTCTCATCTCTCTCTCTCTCTCTCTCTCCTTTGGACATACCTTTGGACAGAGAGAAGCGCCTGTGGAGTTGGGAAACTTGCCGAAGGTACCGGTGTTTACGTATGGAAAGTTTCTTAACTCCGCAAAGCATCTGTTTATCGAGGGGGGGGGGGAACCTGATTGTTAGTTGTATTGGCGTATGGCTTTTTCTGGGGGAAATAACATTTCAATGATGTGATGAGGTCAAATCAAATGGAAGGATTATTATTATTTCATCATTATTACGGCATTCTATAATTAAATTACCATGCTTTATTTACTTAACTTTTGCTCGTTTTCTTTACAAATTCCTCGTCCTACAATGGTGGGGGGTTTTCCTCCACCCCCCCCCCCCCCGCCCCCCCCGCCCAAGTTTAGCCTCAACTGGGAAAAAAAACATATTAGTTGCACTCGAAAAAGTTTAATTACGTCGGGGGTTCGCTAAAGTAAATTGCGAGTCAAACAGAAAACGCTAATGATTAATTAATCACAAGGTGGTGAGCGATACTTGTTTGAACTTTTTGCAGATAGATGCCTTATCAGAAATTGTGGAGATGGTACAGGGAAGGGTTGAGGTTTACTTGGATGGAGGAATCCGTACAGGAAGTGATGTCCTTAAGGCTTTAGCTCTGGGTGCCAAGAGTGTTTTCATTGGCCGGCCAGTGGTTTGGGGCCTTGCCTACAAGGTAACTAGTAGTTACATGCTTTCCATGTAGTCTCAGAGTTCCGTTTCTCCATCACTCCCAGTCTGAGGGAAATCCTAACGGTACAGAGTTGTGTTATTGGAAGGACAGCAGATACTTTCAAAGACTTTGTCCACATTTCATTCCCTTTGATCTAACTAGGGTTGAAGGGCATTGTGGTGATGTGCGAGTGTGTCTATGTATTTAATCTGGAATGCATTGCCTGAAAAGGTGGTGGAGGCTGATTCGATAACAACTTTTAAAAGGGAATTAGATCTTTATTTAGGGAGAACAGGTCTATTAGGCTATGGGGAGCGGGCAGGGCAGTGGGATTGAATCGCTCTTTTCAAAGAGCCGGCACAGACTAGATCGGCCGAATGGCCTCCTTTTGTGCCGTAAAATTCTATGAATCTATGAATTTCATAGAATCATGGAATGATACAGCACAGAAGGAGGCCGTTTGGTTCACTATGTCTGTGCCAGCTCTTTTAAGAAGAGGTGTCTAAATCAATCCCACTCCTCCACTCTCTCCCCACAGCCCTACAAACTTGTCCTCCCACATTTGTGTGTGATCGAGACAGGATTCCCTTCTGCCCTCAACGCAGCAATCAACAGCAAAATTACATTCATAGAGCGCCTTACATTCACAACAGTACAGATTACAGGAGTATACAGATTATACCAAGCGTTTGGGTTTAAAGATGAGTTTAAAAATCAATAAATATCTTATGAAAAATAGGTATTGTCTCATGAGTTTTAGCTTTCAAGAACAATTCCATGTGTTTCAGTAAATCATGGAATCAACCATGGTATGAAATCTTATAGCAGCCTGAGATAAAAAAATGTTTTGGCATTGAGGCATATGTTGATTTTACAGTACTTCCACCCAAGATCATTTAGCTTGGCACTCTCAACACGTATCACAACTTTCATTCCCCCTCTCCCTGAATTAAATCTCAACACAGGCCATGGAGGTAAATGAACCTCACACTATGATGTAAAGATATTAATGCTCTGCGATCATGAGAAGCCCGATTTGACCAATTTACAAAGATCAGGATCTTGATGTGTATTTCATGACGGTGACACAAATACCGCTCATTCAGCTTGTTAACCTCAAAGTGGCAATTAAAATGTTATATAGTAAAATAGTGAAATTAATATATTATATAGTAATACAGATTATACCAAGTGTTTGGGTTTAAAAATAACTCTAGAATGTTTTGTTGTCCTTACCTGAGTAAGGACTTATCTGAGACTTTACCTGTTGCAAGTGGAGTCGTATAGTTAAGTTAGAGCCTAGGTTAGGTTCGGGCACTCGCCCTACAAGCGAGAGACCTAGGTTCAATTCCAGCCATGGCGATATCTTCGGCCTTAAATTTCTTTACTCCACACTCCTCAAAAAAAATTGGTCATTTCAATCAATCCACGACTGTTTGTTGGGATGCTGCTGTGCGCAAATGGTTGCCACATTTCGCCTACAAATATATACCATCAATTCATGTTACAGTATATTCTATAAAGCGCTTTGAGACGTCTAGAAGACATGAAAAGCACTATATTCTAGACAACACCAAATTGAGGTCAAGTCCTAAACCACGAGATTGAAACTGAAATGGTTCTTTCGTGTCATCTCAATCCTTAGATACATTCGTAGTTTCGAACACGTTTATAATATTCTGTAAAACATGAATTTTGTCATTTCTTGCAATATTCCACTTGAAATTAAGACGTTCTTGTCTGTGATTGCGTTCCTATACACAGTAAATTCTGTATGTTGCGACACACTTAACCCAATTATTCTATAGTTGTTTGACGGATAATCAGTTGCATTCTTCCTTTAGGGAGAAGACGGGGTGAGAGAGATTTTGCAGATTTTGAATGATGAGTTTCGACTTTCGATGGCTTTGGCAGGTAAGATTAAAAGACATTTAAAAGCTCCCTTGTTCTTGCCCGCTATCAAATACCCTCATCTCCAGAGTGAAATTAGTTTAGGCAAATCCGTTAAGTGTTGCTGGTGTGTCGGCCCTACAGATCACAGCTATCCTTTTAGTGTATTATTCTGTTCATTTACCGCTAACATCAATAAGAGGTTATGCAACAGTCAAGTATACAATCCGTTGGTAGGTTACGATTATCCCGACTTTAGTTCATGTATTTTATGTTCATTAGAGACTGCATAAGAACTAGAAATGGCCATTCAGTCTGTCAAAGTTGTCTTGCCGTTTGCAATAATATTATTGGATCACAGCACAATTTTTCATCTCAGTTCTTGGTATTTTTTTCTCCCAATTGCTTTACTATTCCAACCCACCCAAATTCACCTACTGGCAGCTGAATGTGGGTGGGCAGTTACACCAATAGAGATACCTTCAATTCAAAATGACCTGTCCTCACTTCCGTGGGATCCTGCCTGACTGAACGGCTATTTTAGGAAGTGACTTTAAATTTTGAAGAAAGAAAAAAAAGGTTACAAACCAGAGATTAGTATTGGTAGTATTTCTTAATCGGGTTTACATATAAAAAATCTTAGTTGAACGCAATGGGGGCTCCTTCTACATAAGAACATAAGAATTAGGAGCAGGAGGAGGCCATTCAGCCCCTCGAGCCTGCTCCGCCATTTGATAAGATCATGGCTGATCTTCTGACCTAACTCTAATTACCTGCCCTATCCCCATATCCCCTATTCCCTCTATTTAATTTTTTTTTTATCAGTCTCAGCCTTGAAAATGTTCAAGGACTGAGCATCTACAGCCTTCTGGGGAGTGAATTCCATAAATTCACTATCCTCTGAGTGAAGAAATGTTTCCTCAACTCTGTTCTAAAAGGCTGATAATTAATTTTAAGATTATGACCCCTGGTTATAGATTCTCCTACCTGGGGAAACAGTCCCTCAGTGCCTACTTTATCCAGCCCTTTAATAATCTTATGTTTCAATAAAATCTCCCCCAATTCTTCCATACTCTAGAGAATACAGCCCTAGTTTATTCAACCTATCCTCATAGGTCAGTCACTTCATCCCAGGAATCTACGCTGCACCCCCTCTAAGGCAAGTTCAAGTGCTGTCATTCTAGTAACCAGAATCACAGCACACTAAAATATGGAGATGACATAGAAGTCCATTCAAATGTGATTTAGTTCTGGAAAAGAATTCTCGCTGGAAGTCTAGTTATAAGGAACTTCCTGTTAGGAAGTACTACAAATCAGAGCTGGTATTGGATAGCTTTAAACATGTGGTATAGACTAGTTTTTGTGTAACACCATCAGTGTGCTGTCCCTGTTGCAGGTTGCAAGAACATCTCTGAGATCAACAGAAACTTAATCCAATTCTCCAAGCTTTAGAACAAATCTCCAAAGGAAACCCTGAATCAATTCTGATTAACAGAACACCATCACCGGAAAAGGAATAGGATGCACCGACGAGGAGTAAACTGATCTTTTGGGGGGAAAAATTTGAAAGAAAAAACAAACAAACAAACAATAACCTCAATGTAAACCAAGACAAATAAAGAAATAAGAATATATCAAATGATTTTTATTTTGTAAAGGAAATGATGGTTTTTCAAACAATTGTCTGTGTTACCAAAATAGTTTGCTTTTGTTGAGATATAGATGTTCTTTAACTGGACTACCTTAATTCAGCCTTTTACCACACTAATAAACCAATGTTACGAGCCTGAATCAAGATCGCTGTGTGACGATTGCATCCATTGCTCAAGTTGAACCTGGGACGAAGCCCCAATTCTAATGATGGGACCAGATGGTAGAGTGATTTGATGGTAGAGTGCATCCCCTCGGACTAGAGTACCAACACTAGTCCTGTGGAAGGACTTGAAAGTTTGTATTAGATCGCAGGAAAAGCATTGCGGGAAATGTGTATTTGAATTATAGAGTGTTTACCGGACAGAAGGAGATCGTTGGAGCTTTTCACTCTAGTTCCATTCGCCTGCCCAACACCCCCACCTCCCACAACACCCCCCCACACCCCCCATATCGATCAGTAAAGTAGAATTCCATCACTTCACTTCTGAAACTCGGCAGCCTTGACTGAAGCTCTGAGAGAGATCCCTTCTCCACCCATTTCCACGGAAGGCGCTAAATAAATATACAACAAGGCCCCGACGGCATTAAACTGTCACTGTTGCTCTCGAGGTTTCCAAAATGCGGATGGTGAGATTGTCCTCCTGGAACCCGATCCCGAGGTTTTTTGGCAACAGTCAAAAGAGGTTCCGGCCAAAATCCTAAAGTGTCAGAGCAAGGTTTTCAGTCATAATAATCCTTGCAAATGAGTGTAGCGCCTTTTCACATTGTTGAGACGTCTCAAAGCGCTTCATAGAATATACTGTAAAGCCAATTGACTGTATATTTTGTGGGCGGACGCTTATATTGTCAGCAGACTTTCCTAGAACCCCCCCCCCACCCCCGCCCCCCACTTGATCCCTCTAGTCCCAATTGTATAACATTCTGTAAAGAACACCCTACCACTCTAACACTGTATATGTATTAGTTGCTTGCTGTTCAGCTTTGATAATTGAGTCTGTATAAACTACCATCGTGGTCCCAAACTTCTACCCACACGGCTTTGGCATTCACATGACAGAGGAGTTTTACTGGAAATGTGTGGTATTTTCACCTGATCAGTAAGAAGTTTTACTGGAAAAAAATTGAAAAATGTTCTACCAGGATATTCACTATCCTGTATTTACTTCTGCACTATTGATATTTCCTTGTAGAAGTACAGTAGAAGCGGTCGGTTGGAAATAAAATGTATTCAGACAGAAAATCCTAGTTATAAGATCTTTTACTTACAATATTTTTTCGGGGGGAGGTGGGGTGTGGGGGGTGGAGGGTGGGGGGTGGTTGCACATGTCAAGATTCAGAAAAAAATGAGCTATGTTTTCTGCTCTTACTCCCTGCACAGAACCCTCCACTGATTGTGTGTGTGTGTGTGTGTGTTGGAGGGGTTTGTATGTGGCAGTGAAATGGGAAGAAGTCAGGCTCAAAGCTGTGACACCCTCTACAAATCGTGTGGCACTTCCAAAAAAATTCATTGCCAAAGAAGCTCACACCTTCAAAAAATGGTCACTTGGGTAGGTAGGCTTCTGGAACGCTCTATGAGACGCTACCCTTGCTTGCGTGAGGGGCGCTAAATATAAATGCGAATTGTCGTTGGGTTTTACCTGCACACCACAGGAAGAGGAGGCCAGGACAGAGATACGCCAGCACAAACAAACACATTCAGTGAGAAAAATTAGAAAATAATTGGAGCATACAGTACCAATTTTTTCTTTAAAAATAAATTGGAATCAGATCAGGGCAGAGGGAGAAGAAGCAAAAATTTTGAACAGCATTTTGGATTGAACAGTATTGAATGTACAGTATCAGGTTTTGCTTGTAAATCTTCAATTATATTTATGAAGGACATCGAAAGTTATTGAGGTTTTTTTTAAAGGAACAATTAAATGTCAGCGTAAGGTTTAAGACTTAGAATTGACACTGTGCTAAATGTTATTGCAAACCCTTGCACAAATGCACGGTCTAAATTACTCTGAACAGTAGGTTGGCAGCTGGTTCAGTAAAACAAAATGCTTTAGAGAAGTGTTAAATGGGTTGAAATCATGATATTTGCAATTTGTTAGATATTCATTCAGAATAATGTATCTTCCTCTGAGATAAAACTATTTGATGGGTTAGTTTCACTCTTCTAGACAGTGGTGTGTGCCTTGCTGGCTCAATCAGTAGCAGTCTCACCTCTGGGTGAGAAAGTTGTTTCCTTTCTCTCTCTCTCTCTCTCTCTCTCTGTCTTTACTGGTACCCAAGGCAGAGCATTGTACATGTAATGTTGTCCTTAAATAAAAAGACAACCTAAGATCCTTTAATCTTGCTCAGGAGTATATTAAAGAATCCATGAGATGGTTCAAAAAGTTCAGGGAGCCAATGTTGTGTTTCAGATAAATTGGCCATTCGTTTTACTGCTGTTTACCTACGATAAAAAGTCACTACATTTACACGAATTATCCGATGCACTTTGAGAATGATTTGACTTGATAGGGTACTTCAAAGTACACATTTGCAGAGAGTTATGTATTTACTATCTGAAGTCATTGTGAGATAACTTACCCCCTCTTTCTCGTCTCACTTTATTAATATCAAATGATTCACCCTGCAGTGCAGATCTATTTAAACTTTCGTTGGGAGTCCACAACCTTTAGTAGTAAGCCTGAAAATAATGATATAGTTTTCCCGCTACGATAGTGCATGGCTCTGTGTACAATTAGGTTTCTAAAGAGCAATAGTGCTACTCACTGGAAGAAAATGGGTACTACAGAGACATTCCCATTCTAAATCCAGATTTTAGAAAACAATTACGGTAAGTCCTTGCTTAACAGTATAGTTGTGTTCTTGAAAAGTGCGACTTTAAGCGAAACGACATTAAGTGAACACATTTTTCCCCATAAGAATTAATGTATAAACTGGAGTTAGGTTCTTTTGGACATTTTTCATCAAAATATTCTAAAAAAAACACACTTCAAGTTGAAATACATGTACATTCATAAATGTAAAACATAAATTTAAATAACATAACACTCACGACATAAAAACAGGTTAAAACATCTCATTTTAATTTCGAGAGTAATAGATTTCCTGTTTTTTTTTTACTACCAGACTCACCACGGTCAACTCCTGGGTGTTTTTGATTCATGTTTATAGAGGATTGCACAAATAAATCACGATAAAAAAATATTACCGCTCTCACTGGTGTACTGTTAGCGTCCTCCGAACGCTAACAGTATCTAGTCTCTCACCTTCCAAAAAAGATTTCACGATGATTTCACTCAGTTAAAACTAGCATTGTATGTGAAATGGAAAAAAACAAATCCCACCTAATATTTAAATGTACATTTCCCCCTGGAACTATTTCTACAAAATATAGGCTAGATACAGGCCTACATGACTAAATCATTCAGAAAGTAAAGTTTATGAATACTAAACACACTTTATGAATCCAGAATTATTTGTCCACATGTCTTATTGATTAAGGTTCCGCATAATTTTACGCAAAACATTGCAAAATCTAATTCTGAAAATGTACTGGAACATTTTTCACTTATTAATTTTGAATCAACTTAAATATTCAAGCCTTGCAGCAAACAGTGAAAGCGATTTGTAAAATCCAGATTCAACATAAACTCTTTACTGAATTCCAGATTCGAACAACTCGCTGAGTGAAACAATTTCTCCTCACCTCCTTACCCTCTGCTTCTTTTAGAAACTGTTTTAAATAGTTCATCATAACCTAAATAATAAATAATATTTATATTATTTTTCAATAATCATAAATAATATTTATTTAGGGAGAACAGGTCTATTAGGCTATGGGGAGCGGGCAGGGCAGTGGGATTGAATCGCTCTTTTCAAAGAGCCGGCACAGACTAGATGGGCCGAATGGCCTTCTTTTGTGCCGTAAAATTCTATGAATCTATAACCTAAACTAATACTGTAATGCAGTATTATTACACACCACCATCAGTGTTTTTTATTTGATATTGCTGTAACCGTTTGGGTGAAACGTAAATCAAAGTCAATTTTCACGTATCGATACGTACTCTACAATCAGCCGCAAAGTTAATATCTTATTCAATCTGGATAATTTTATGAGGCCAGGATGTCAGGCAAAACTATTGTCAATTAATGCTACGGGACATTTAACATCTACCTTTACAGCTAGCGTCCACATCGCCATCTTCACCAATTTATTTCCTTACCAGGTACAGCAGTTTGCCTGAGGAATATTTTCACGGTTATCATGACAGGAGAGGGCGATCTCTTGAGCCTCTTGATCACTTCTTTCAATATCCGTCGCGTGTAATTGAAATTGAATTGAAGTGAAGGCAGAGGAGTGTATTTACCGTGAAAAATAATGTACATTTACAGAATAAATAGATTGTTTGGTCAGCTGGGTGTCTGACACACACAGAAACCCAATCCAATGCCTAAGTGTATCCAAATCAAGCCAAGATTTCCTTGTATCCCACCAACACACAGAAATCCCACAGATAGATTGTTGGAATGGAACGCACATTCTCTCCCTGGAAGCACTCGTTCTACTTACCGAATTTGGGGTAAGTAATCAGCGTGGGTTGGTAAGTGCCAAGGCTTGGGAACCCAAGAGTGTGCATTGTGTGCACTCCTGGACTCGAACCAGCTGAAACCACATAGCTTGACATTGATTAAGTAACCCATGGCCCAATTCTGTCAGTATCAGAGTTCTTACGGTATCTCAACCGAATTCCCTGCGAAATCTCCCTGATCCCCTCTGGCTTTGCATTGTATTGTTTTTTATTTATCAGGATGTACCTGGCATAGGATGTTAAGCTGTCTTATTTCCACCTATGATAAGTCACTGTAAGGCATCTCTTAAAAACAGGCATTATATTGCTGTTTTGATTTGGCTTGAAGTGGATCACGGTATATGTTTAAAGCACACTTATATTTGGTCGAATTCAGATTCGAAATGAAAATATTTTGCTTTAACCGAATTCAAAAACGTGTTTCTAAAATTCAGATTATGACTCAACAGCCAATGTAACCTTTACAGGAAACTGTAAGATGGCAGAGAAACGACCAGCGTTTGGGAAGTCATTGTGACACAAGTTGCTCAATAATAATAATAATCCTTGCATTTGATACAGCGCTTTTCACATCTTATCGACATCTCAAAGCGCTTCACAGAATATACTGTAAAGTGAATTGACTGTATATATTTGTGGGCGAATCGCGGCAGCCAATTGCGCACAGCAGTGTCCCCCACAAACAGTCGTGGATTGAAATGAACAATTTTATTATTGTGTTTCTTTTTGGAGGGATTATTATTAGGCGTGTGTGTGGAGTAAGGAAACTTGCCCAAGGTTTCGCCCTGACCTGCCTGGATTCGAACACATATCTCCCCAGCTTGAGTCTCTCCCCAGCTTGCAAGACAAGTGCTCTAACCACTGAACCACAGGAGCTCCACTTATCGTCTGCAATTAACACAGAGGGATCCCTTAATGGTGTATACTGTCCAGCAAGAGATTGATTCTTTATCCTCTGCAACCTAATACTCTCCTCTGTTTAGTGGTGTATACTGTCCAATAATTCTTTTGTGCTTTCTGGCTTTAATCGCCCATCAAATCCAAATTTACGTTTCCACATACTTTCCCAATCCCCGCTTCCCTGAACTACCTTGTTCATAGCCTTTCCATTTCGACTAATTGGTTCGCGGGGTTCTTTCTTACAACAACTACAACAACAGCCCCCTTTACTACCTACACATCCCATCTTTAAGATCCAAATGATCTCGTCACTTACCCTTTCCTAGGTGAATCAGTCTCGACCTCTACGTACCGACTTCTAGATCCTTCTCGATCCTCGGTGTCCGATTCCCTCGGACCTGACTATACTCACCCTAAGGCGTCAGATGTTGAGATTCCCGAACGCGTGAATCCCGTCACTCGCCCCACTCCTCTTCGGACCGCTCCAGGCGACTAATCTCCCCAAGATCCTTCTCCATCCGAGATTCGTCCAGTTATCCCAGATAACTTTTGTCCTGTACGGGTCCCTTCACCTTGACGGCGACCGGGGTCCGCTTTCTTTTCTCATCAAAAGAATCGACCTGTCCCTGACAGTCCCTGTACAGGCCTAACCTGGAGTTTGCACCTCCGAGTGATCGGAGATGTTGGGATCCCGGACGAGCCTCCAATGTTAGGTATATTTGCTCCAAAACCTGTACCATACGAATGGATCCTTTTCTCTTCTGTGGTTGAGGTAATGTCACAGGTTGGGAAGCTGTACAGTACAGTCCACGGGCTGCCCCCTCCAAGCTCCTCTTAAACAACAACAACAACATCAAACTTACCCCACTCATGTAGGAAAGGCGTCCCAGGGTGCTGGACAATCAGGGTTTTGGGGGGATCTGGGTCATTGGGGTCATGATGGGGGAGAGGGTGACAAAGGCACGGTCGAAGAGGACAGTAGTGAGCTGCGGATATATTTTTGGAGAAAGGCGATCTGAATCCACCTCTAGCCTGAATAATAAATACTGCAATAATAATCCTTGCATTTGATACGGTGCTTTTCATGCCTTATCGACATCTCAAAGCGCTTCACAGAATAAACTGTAAAGTGAATTGACGATATAATTTGTGGGCGAAACGCGGGCAGCCAATTGCGCACGGCAGTGTCCCCCACAAGCAGTCGTGGATTGAAATGATCAATTTTATTGTCGTGTTTTTTTTTTGGAGGGATTATTATCAGGCGCAAGGAAACTTGCCCAAGGTTTGGCCCTGACCTGCCTGGATTTGAAAAATAGGTCTCGCGCTTGGAAGGCGAGTGCTCTAATCACTGAGCTACAGGACTCCACCTTTTTAGCCGGAGAGGTCACCGGGAGCACTTGAACTCAGTTCCTCTTGGAGAGTAAGTTTCTGCAGTTTTCAGTTCCCTTCTATTGCAACATGTATTTTTTTTCATGGTTCAGATAAATTATTAAGTTTTCATGACATATATCATTTATAATAGCGTCAACCATATTATGAAAGAGTATAGATTGTATTTCCAACATGTGGTTAAGCTGGTTTTACAACCCTAACGCTAATAACCAACTTACTCTCCCCCTACACGCCCACCTGGACCCTCCGTTCAGCAGGACTTGGCCTGCTCCAAGCCCCCCGCCCGAACCGCCCCACCATCGGAGGCCGGGCCTTCAGTTTCTCCGCTCCCACCCTATGGAATTCCATCCCCCAATCCCTCCGTCTCGCTTCTTCCCTTTCCTCTTTCAAGGCCGGTTTGAAGACTTTCCTCTTCGACCGTGCCTTTTGTTCCCCCCCAGAATTTTTCGACCTCCCCTACGTGTTTCACCCCTTCCCATACACTCCCCTCCCAGCTCGGGTCACACGCCTCCTGTGCAGCGCCTTAGGACGTCCTCCCGATGTGAAAGGCGCTTTATAAGTGTAATTTATTGTTGTTGTTGTTAATAATCTGTAAAAAAAAAAAACCACAATAATAAAATTGGTCATTTCAATCCCACGACTGTGTGTGGGGGACACTGCTGCGCGCAATTGGATGCCGCGATTTGCCCACAAATATACAGTCAATTCACTTTACAGTATATTCTGTGAAGCGCTTTGAGACATCGATAAGATGTGAAAAGCGCTATACCAAATGCAAGGATTATTATTATTACTATATGTACTTCTCTTGGCTGTTGCTGTAAATGTTGTTCTGTGTTCACTTTCTTTCCATTTACTGTAATACTACCTACAAAACACGCAGTCACTGCACTTAACTTTTATTATTATACACTCAGTAATCAAGGAGTAAATAATAAGAATAAGAGTAAGAGTAATACTTGCATTGGATATCCATACGCCTTTAACTTAAAAGAAAACACAAGGTTAACAGCTGGAGAGTACATACTTTATGTTACTTTTAACTATGGCTGCATTGTAAATCCTGGTTAAGGTAAAAATTTATCAAATTGATTGAGGATGGGGGAGATGGGGTCACGGAATAAATAAATAGATTTAATGAAAGGGAAGAAAAATAAAATTGCACTACATTGTTTTGATGCAGAATTTAGCTGCGATTATTTTCATTACCAGTCAAGTGAGATTTTTCAGTGCTTCACCTGTCCCTTTTTTGCAGTGATATACCCCCTATGGAAAGGTATAATAATAATAATAATAATAATAATCCTTTCATTTGATATACAGTATTGTCTTATTACATCTTTGAGACATCTCTGGATACACTGTAAAGCGTATATTTTGACGGTATATTTTATGGGCGAAAAGCGGCAGTCGATTGCGCACAGCAGCAATCTTAAAATATTATAACTATCAATATAAAATTCAAATATGACAAGTTATAAAATGGAGCTGAGCTTGAAAGTGCTGATCATTCTGATCCTCGTTCAAAAGAAACGTATAAAACGTATACAATTCTCAAGATGTCTCCAACGTAAATAGCTTTGGTGATAAAAAAAAATCACAGTTACCGCTACCATGATGTAATAATACATTCACAGACGCATTCCTGGACTTTCATCAATTGAGCAACATCCCTTGGCGAACACTGGGCGGGGCAGAATGTACATTGGAGATTTTCGGTTTGCTACACGCAGACACAACATCACAGACAGCAGGCTTCCCATTCAAGCATTAACCCGTCGTGCTGAGATCTGACAGGAACTCTCATTCGCCACAGGAAGCTCAGCTGCAACAAGGAGATTTACTTCTGAAGACTTTGGTCCTTTGCACATAACAGTTTAGTTTCTGGTGTGTATCTGACAGCTCCCGATTTTCTCTCTCTTTTGCGTTTGCGTTTCCAGGGCAGAAGTTCCACTCAACCTTCGACTTTACCTGTAAGTGTCACAATCCTATTGTAAAAGTAAATGCTCATGTTTTAACAGACGCTGTTCTATCCCGGTTTGCCCTCGTTTTCTGGCAATGCGCGTTTGAAATGCTTCTGATTCATTGTACTGTACGTTACTGTGCTTTACGGTAGGAAATGCAGACAGAAGAAGAGGAAACCTTTAAAAAGGGAGATAGAACAAACGCAGGGAACTAGAACAAAAACAGAAGTTGCTGGGAAAACTCAGCAGGTCAGCAACTTCTATTTTTGTTTCAGATTTCCCGCATCTGTAGTATTTTGTCCAGGGAACTAAAGATCTGTTAGCTTAATATTGGTACTGTAGTAGGAAAGATAATAATAATAATCCTTGCCTTTGATACAGCGCTTTTCACGTCTTCTAGACGTCTCAAAGCGCTTCACAGAATATGCTGTAAAGTGAATTGGCTGTATATATTTGTGGGCGAAACGCGGCAGCCAATTGCGCACAGCAGCGTCCCCCACAAACAGTCGTGGATTGAAAATGACCAATTTTATTATTGTTTATGTTTTGGAGGAATTATTATTAGATTGGTGGCGGAAGGAAGACCAGTAGATCAGCCGAGTAACCAAAGATGTGATAAAGAATGCTCTGGGTTTCAAAATGGAACATCATCCTTGACCAAACTCATTGAACTCTCTGAAGAGGTGACAGAAAGTGTAGACAAGGTAATGCAGTAGGTGTAATATATTTGGGATTTACAAAATGAGTTTGTTAAGGTATCCCATAATGGACTAACAAAAGAGGTCAGAGCATGTGGAGTCAGGGGGAAAGTAGCAGAATGGATAGCAAACTGGCTGCAAGGTAAGAAAACAGAGAGTAGGGGTACAAGGGTAGCTACTCGGATTGGCAGAGAGTGGAAAGGGTTGTTCCACAAGGCTCAGTATTGGCACCAAATTGTTGGACAATTTGGACTCGGGGATCAAAACTACAATTTCAAAATTTGTGTACGACACCAAATGGGAGGAGTGGGGTGGGGAGGGGTTGGTGGGGGTGTAGTTAATACTGAGGATGACCTCGACAAGCTACAAGACATTACTAACCATACCGAATCGCTGTTCAATTTGTGAATTAATTTCATTGTAGATAAATGTGAAGTCGTATATTTTTGGGTGGGAGGAATAAGGAGTTGACGTACAGCTTGGATGATAAAAATCTCGTTGGGGTCAAGGAACAAAGGGATCTAGGGCAGTGGTTCCCAACCTCTGGTCCCCAGCCAAATCAGGGTCGCGGGGGTGGGGGGGGGGGGGGGGGGGAGTCCTCAGTTGGGTCGCGAAGGGTCATCAGAATATTTGTTGTTGTTGTTTTTTTTAATGTTGAAAATGCTTTTTTGACGCTGAAAAAACCGACCAATTTGTGTGAAAGAGTGTACTTATGAGTTGCGCTGAGTCCACAAAAGAGACGGAGATAACGTTTTGGCTGAGCTGTCACCCCCTAAGGGTGGGAGGACTCGTTTGAGGCTAATTTGGGTCTCAACAAAAAAAGGTTGGGAGCCACTGATCTAGGGGTACAGATAAACAGATCCCCAAAGTACCAACGCGGGTTCATAAGGCCACACAAAAAAAAGCAAACCAAGCATTGGTATTCATTTCTAGAGGGATAGGAATTAAAAAGCATGGAAGCTATGCTAAATATATATTGAACCTCGGTTAGATCACACTGGGATCTATCAGTTGGGAGTACTGTGTACAATTCTGGTCCCCGTATTACAGGAAGGATATAGAAGCACTGGAGAAGGTGCAAAAGAGATTTACAAGGATGCTATTGGAACCGCAAGGTTAAAAGTACCAAAAAAAGGCTGAACAAACTTAAGATTCTTTACACTTGAAAAGAGAGGGTGAGGGGTGACCTAATAGAGGTCTTCAAAATGATGAAATGTTCTGATAGAGGAGATACAGAGAACATGTTTCCACTTGTGGGGTGAGGACACCAAAACAAGGGGGGGCATTAATCTAAATTAGTCATCAACAAATCAAATAGGGAAGTCAGAAGAAACTTATTCACCCAGAGAGTGGTTGGAAAGTGGAACTTGCTACCACAAGGGTTACTTAAGGTGAATATCATGGATTCATTTAAGGGAAAGCTAGATAAGTACATTTGTTCACCTCCGCAACATTGCCCGACTCTGCCACTGCCTCATTCCTCAGTTCTGCCAACATCCTCATCCATGCATTTGTCACCTCGAGGCTCGACTACAGAAGTTCTCTCCTTGTCGGCCTCCCCGACTCTTCCCTCCACAAGCTGCAGTTCATCCAAAACTCTGCAGCTCGTGTCCTCTCCCGCACCAGGCTCTGCGATCCCATCAACCCCACCCTCACCTGGCTCCACTGGCTCCCCATCCCTCACCCAACCCTACTCCATTCCCACCCCCCACCCCACCACTTGCCATGCACGCGTCCTGACCCCCGATTGTTCAGCGCTTTGAGACATCCTCCTGACATGAAAGGCACTCTACAAATGTCATCTTGCTGTTGTTGTTAATTGAGGAAGGGCAGGAGCATAAACACCTATATAGACTAGTTGGGTTGAATCGCCTGTTCCTGTGCTGTATATTCTGTGTAATTCTGTGTAAGAAAAGAGAGTTTCTCCCAGTGTCTTAACCAACAATGCAGCAAACAAGATTGATCACTCACTCAATGTTTATTTGTGGGACATGGCTGTGTGCAAATTGGCTATCCATGTGTGTCTACATGTAAAGTCACAACACTTCACAGTAAATTCAGTGAAGTGCTTTGAGACTTCCTTCTGAAGTGAAAGGTACTAATGCAACTGTAAGGATTATTATTGTTATATTATACATTTTTTTCAGTAATGTTCGCCTCTATTTATTAACAAAATACAAGCCATGATACCATCATTGGTTTAAGTGTTCAAATCCAGGCAGGTCAGGGCGAAACCTTGGGCAAGTTTCCTTACTCCACACACATGCGCCTAATAATAATCCCTCCAAAAAAAGCACAATAATAAAATTGGTCATTTCAATCCACGACTGTTTGTGTGTGGGGGACGCTGCTCTGCACAATTTGCTGCAGCGTTTCGCCCACAAATATACACTCAATTCATTTTGCAGTATATTCTGTGAAGCGTTTTGAGACGCCTAGAAGACATGAAATAGCGCTATATCAAATGCAAGGATTATTATTATTATATTCTGTGAAGCACTTTGACATGATATTTTGCTATCACAATGCAAGGATTATTATGATTGTGATTATTATCCTGAATGCCTTAGTTTCCAGCCATAATGGGGTTGGTAGCTGCCATGAAAACCAACCCTTCTCACATGGGTAGTTTGCTTCTCTGATTTGCTCACTGTTTCTCTCTATACTTTTCAATCTAGTTAACAACTAAGTATTATCCGTCTGCTTGTGGTGTGGTGAGTTGTGACCAAGCGCCATGGACAAAAAATTAAAACGCTTCTATCGGAGTCAGGAAAAAGAGTTCAGAAAAGCCAGAGACAGCATAAAGGATCATCTGGGCAATTATAAGAAGACCAACCTAGACAATCTAGTGACACAGCTTGCTAAAGATATACTCAGTGATGACGAAACGAATGATGGAGAGGCATCAAAAAAATCCCTGCAGACCGGTCCACCAACTGACTCAACAGAAGTGATAACCCGTGAGTAACGCAAACTTGATTGCAAACGCAACTCCATAGTCTGTTAGCCTCACTTCCACCCTTGCCTCCTTCAAAGACTGTCTCAAGTTCGATCCCTGACAATCCAGAGCCTCGGGACGTCCTCCCGAAAGATGGCATACAAATGTAATTTTGTATTGTACAGTGCATTAAACTTCCCGGAAGAGAGCTGAATTGAGTTTTGACTAAAATTCACGATCAAATTCATGAGCAAAGTTTCTTCACAAATTGAAACACTAGAACAATTCCATCAGCTGGTGTATTACTCAGTGTGAAGAGAATTGCTTTGAATATCTATCGATCTAATCTGTCTATCTAATCTACAGTAACTGAAAGTGAAGATTTCGATGCCAAATTCAAAATACAGATTCAGAACAGACTCTGCAATCAAAATGTCCCTTTCTACGTCCGAACCTTGGCCATCTGTGGCTACAGGAATGCCGGGAAATCCTCTCTGCTCCGGCGTTTAGTGAACGAACCATTTCGGGAGAATGAGTCCATAACGGATGGAATAAAGATCGGGCAGATTGACATAAAAAATTGGAAGAGAAAGATAGGTAAGTGTATATTAAAATGGTTATTAATTTATCCACAGGTCCACCTCCAACTCACAGTTGCAGAATCGTGACACTTTGCGTAACAGACATTTAACATTTTGTCAATGGATTATTATTATTATTATTCACTTCCTCGTTCTCTCCCAATGCCACTGGAATGTTGTTGTCTTAGGAGCCACTGGTGTCAACCTTTATTGAAGGCATTCACTGCTCTCAGTTTCTCTTTGGCAGTCAGTCATCAGTGGCTGCAGTTCATGGTTAGGACAGACTTGTTCCTCAAACTAATTTGCTGTGATGTACAAAACTCAAAGTCACCACATAGATTTCCCTAATGCAGCATTACATCTTGCGTGTCTGCCTTAGCTGTGCGCGCTTGTGTAACACTGTATTGGGATTCATCTCAATGCTCGCATCGAGTTCACAGAGATTTCAGCCATTTAAATCTCAACCTCCAGAATACTAACGGTACCATTAGAGCACAAAGATGATTCTTAAATGTAAGGCTTCTTTTGTGTTGATTCATTCTCGTGCAAACAAAGCTATTAGTATTATTATTATTATTACACAAAGCTCAGATGTCTCACGCAAATTGGTTGCTTGCTCTACTGTGCAGATACTCTCGCAATGATTCTGCGCTGCGCTGTCAGTATTCGTAAATATTGGCACAGGTGTTTGTATTGATCGGAGATCATTGTACTAAACAAGCTTTCACTCAATTTTCCAATTAGGAACTTGATGCCGGCGACATTGTAAATCTTATCATTCCCCTCAAAAAAGACACGTTCTCAAACAATCGGAATCCAACCGCCTGCTAGTTCTGAACTTCCCCCCTTTTATCCGAGCTGAAATTCACGCGCCTTGCATTCGATCCACGATTCACGTGGATCGAATGCAAGCATTCTTATTTATTGTCACTTTAATTTGAAGAACTGCAATGATAAAAGAAAAAGCTTCCAAAAATAAGACTCAATTTAAGAGTTTAAGTGTTTTAGGAAAATGCGTCGATTGTTGCTTGATGCACAAATTCGATACGGCCTCAGATCTTAGATGAACGCAGACGGCCCCTGAGATGTACTCTGTGAATATCCATTCGTTATATTTTACTCAAATAGAAAGAGAGCATCACGTTATCAGTAAACAAGCTTCTGTCGTCTCGCTACAGATCTGTTTGTTGACAGCCTCCGAACGCTTGGTGTGATACCACAACCCAATTGCCTTGCGTATCTGGCAGTATTTTGAGACACTTTTTTACACACACACACACACACACAGTGAGTGGCATTGTACAGATGGAAGATGTCAGTATAATGCAAGACCTAGTTCTGAGATAATGTTGTGAGAGTTGACACTGCCAATGCCGCACCAAGTGAATAATCCGGATTTGTTCTTAATTGTTCCTTTGGTTCTGATATCCCGGGCTCCCTGCGGAGGAGACGGGAGGTCCGCATTCTAAAGGATCTGCATAGCTCAAGCCTCATGGCTCTGTACTCCGACATCCTACAAGATACAGTCACTGCACTTTACAGTGAATCCTGTGAGAAGCTTTGAGACATCCACCTGGACGCGAAAGACTGCGCCAAATATACCAATATCAGATGCAAACGTAAATTAAATCCACAAACACAAGTCTCAAAAGAGGCTTCTCATCAAGTTGCAGCTCTCTGTTCTTGTGGTTTAGGTTGTTTGTGGAGTCCTGTAGCTCAGTGGTTAGAGTTTGAGCCTTACAAGAGGGAGACCTGGGTTCAATTCCAGGTGCAGGGCCAAACCTTGGGCAAGTTTCCATACTCCACACGCCTGGTAATATTTCCTTGAAACAAACAACAATATATTGTTGGCTGTATTCGGTCACTTCAATCCACAACTGTTTGTGGGACGCCGCTGTGTGTAATTGGCTGCCGTGTTCAGTACCAGGGTGTTTGGAAACCTGCTCTGAAAAAGTCTAAGAACATATCATAGAATCATAGAATCTTAACGGCACAAAAGGAGGCCATTCGGCCCGTCGAGTCTGTGCCGGCTTTTTGAAAAGAGCAACTCAATCCCACTCCCCAGCTCTCTCTCTCTCCCCATAACCTCGCAAACCCGTCCTCCCCAAATAAATGTCTACCTCTCTTTTAAAATGGATTGAATTGACAAATAACATAACTGGTCTGTGTGATCTCTTTCAATCTTTCTTCACTCTCATTCTTTTTCCCACATAAATGTTTTTAAGTGTCCCAACCGGATTCCAGTTAACGTGCATTTCGGAGGTTTTTCAAGCCTATATATATATAACCTCTTCGCTTTCTCTCGCACACAGACAATCCGAGCGATGATCTGACATCTGCCATCGCGTCCTCGATTTTCAATTGCAAAAAAGGGACGGCTGAAGGTGAGAACAAGGCTTGCGAAACTATTTCCTCAGGATGCTTGAGAGACACATGACGAGCTGACCAAAGTATCAGTTTGCCTGCCACGATTGCCCACAGCATACACACAGTCACTACGCTGTGCAATGAACTGTGGCCCCAGTTGACAATTTTCTTGGACCTTTCCTTGCCACACACCAGGCAGTCTTCTGTACAACATGTAAAAATTTAACCACAGACCTTATAAATCACAATGGGTCCAAAGCTTTGCAAGCCTTTTGAAAAAGGCACTGCTTAAGTTGAGGGCCCTTTATCAGCCAACCACACAACCGTGGCACGTTTTATGGCACTTTATATCTCCAGATCCTCCGAGTGTGTGAAAGCAACAGAGAGATACAATGGCGGTTTGTGCTTAAAAGTCGATAATTGTGGTAATTTGTCATTTTTAGGAACGATTTCAGAGCAAAGTGACAGTTTTTCAACAGGAGAACCAGAGAACAGAGGTATTTGTACAGATTTGGAACAACTAAAAGAAAATTGGAAAATTTATTGACAAGTGGAGCTCTTGTGGCTCAGTGGTTAGAGCACTTGTCTTGCAAGCTGGGGAGACCAAGCTGGGGAGACCTGTGTTCGAATCCAGGCAGGTCAGGGCGAAACCTTGGGCAAGTTTCCTTACTCCACGCACACACACACACACACACGCCTAATAATAATCCCTCCAAAAAAAACACAATAATAAAATTGGTCATTTCAACCCACGACTGTTTGTGGGGGGGGGAACGCTGCTGTGCGCAATTGGCTGCCGCGATTCGCCCACAAATATATATATATACAGTCAATTCACTTTACAGTATATTCTGTGAAGCGCTTTGGGACGTCGATAAGATGTGAAAAGCCGCGATATCAAATGCAAAGATTATTATTATTTATTATTATTATAAGTGACTGAAGGCACGGACGCCGATGGTAGAACGGGGGGCATGAGAGACAAGCAGGAGGCCAGAGCCAGCCGATTAGCTTTGTATGTACACCCTCCAGTGTAGGCAGCAGGTGGTGGAGTTTGGGGTAAGCAAATCAGATAGATAGGGAGGTACCAGGGCACGAAAGGATTGGGTGATTGGGAGCCAGTGGAGCCCAGCAAGGACTGGTGTGATGGACTATATTACACAGTTGCACTGTTTAAGCAGGTTCTCTAGGCAAAAAAAATTCCTCCTGACAATAACAATGCGGTCTCACTCAGCTGGATGAGGGTGGAGTGCTGAGGAGGATGGCATGATCAAATGTGTCGCACTAGGCGGGGAAGTCTAGGAGGAGGGAGCCCTAGTCACAGAAAGAGAGCACATCATTTGTTACATTGACGGGCGCTGTCTCTGTGTGCTGGAGGCTGGATTGGAGGCAGGTTTGAGAAGGGAAGTGGAGTGAAGGGAGGTGTGAGCAACAGTTGGTTTTGCAGCAACGCATTCCAGGGCTTTGGACAGGAGAGGAAAGGGCAGGTTTGAAATGGGAATATCAATGCGCACGGATGAAGGAATTCGAGAGTAGGTTTGTTTTAAGCTGAGGGGAAGTGACGACAAGTGTTTTAAGCTTGGAGGGAGAGTGGAACCGAGCCTGAAGAGAGTGAGCGGTGATCTAACCCTAACCCTAGCCCTAACCCTAACCCCAATCCTAACCTCTCTTTCTATCAGGGGTTGTTGTGGACGAACCTCTGGCCAACGCGGTTCTGCTGAAAGCGAAAGAGATGGGCGGCGAGTCTGGAAAGCCTGAAGAGGTCTCGATCTTTCGCCACTATGACTTTGGAGGCCATGTGGAATACCAACAGATGCACTTGCCCTTTTTACCCAACAATGCAGTCTACGTGCTGGTTGTCAACCTGAACTTACATTTGGATGACACCTTGCCCACCAAGGAAAGGCTGCACAGAGGAGAGAAAGTGATGGACACCTGTGGATTCACAGTGAAGGGTAAATAGTTTCTCCCACGCCCACTTTGTGGTGGGATAATAGGTCCATTATCAAGTCCATCGCTAAAAAAAATGAGAAAACTCGGCAGCCCTGGATGAAGGCTGTCTTGTGGCCGTTGATTTGGTTTTGATGCCCCCCCGCCCCTTTCTCTGCCAATATATGTCACGTTATTCGAAGGCCAGGCCTGATAGAAACCTTCGATTTGGTTTGTAAATTCGAAAATTTCAACCCCAGTGAAAGGAAGAAGTGTTTAATGTGTGGGATCCAATGCCTGACCCTTTCCCCTTCACTGCAGCTAATTGAAAAATTTTATTGAACCATTGTCGTTGGGTTGGGGAGAGGGTTTTTCAATGCGTTGACCTAAAAGCATTAATGAATTGAACCTCAACCTCCACCTCAGCGTTGGTGGCTGAACCGTTTAGTCACTATCACCCATTCCTTGGAACTTTCTTCCAAAATCACTTTCACCTCACACTCTCCCCCCCCCCCCCCCCCCCCCCGCTTTAAAACCCTTTTAAAAACCCGTGACCATGTTTTCAGTCGCTCTCTACTATCCATAATATGTTGATGAATGCTTAGAGGCATTTATTTTCCAAAGTGAAAAGTGTTGGCTATGTTTTTCAGAATACCTTGACTACTGGATTGAGTTCATTAGCAACCTCTGTAAAGATAAAAAGTCAATGCACTGTGTGATTTTGGTTGGGACTTTTTCAAATGACTGCGAAGATGTAAGTATGGCGATTCCATTCCTGGCCAATCAATTGAGTTATTTAGCAGATTTGAGTGAAGTTTTCACCTTGTGTTATTGACGGGTCAACTCACCAGGAAAGAGGTGAGGAATGAAAGAAAGGAAAGTAAAGAAGAGCCCTATTAGGAGTTTAAGTTGGAGAAAAGTGCTACAACCTGTGGTGACTTCAAAGAGAGTACAGTATAAAGAATCTTAAAGCTCTGAATTCCTGACTAATAACAAATCCCCTTTCTAATAATATTCATTGTTAACATGGGGGCTAATTTGCGCACAGTTAACACTGTAGCCCTCAGGGTTTCGCTCTGATTAATTTTCCGTCTCTCTTTCCCCGCTTTTGCCTTCAGGCTGAGGGGGCTCTGGCCACGATTTATGACTACCTTCGGGAGTATTTCCCGCCTGACTTGCTTCATGCTCAGAAATTTGCCGTCGACAACTCTGTGGAAGAGGACCAGGGGGAGAGGTACGCACAGCTCCGCGTGGCTATCGATGGACTCGCTAGCCAGTTTGCATTTGAAGACAACATTCCCCTGTCTCACGCCAGTTTGTACTATCATATTCTAAACTGCTCTGAGAAATACTTCTTGTGCTCTGAGATGTACTCACTCTGGTATGAGATAATGGGGAGCCCCCGAGGAGTAGAGGCAAGCAGCGTTGACAAGAAGCAGGTAGTGAAGGCTGCATTGGAAATTTTAAACTGCATGAAGTTTGCTTACTACTCCGACCCTGTTGTGATCCTGGATCCCCAATGGCTCATAGACCTCATGGCCGCTCTCGTCCCCATCAACTGCATGCCTCCAGCTCAAATACAAACGGCCGACTTTCCAATCCAGAGGCAATGGAGGAAGCTGGTCAACACTGGCAAATTTTCCGAAGACTTGCTGCAGTACCTTTGGTCGGAGGAAACGTTCAGATTCAGGGACAAGTTGGTGGAGATCCTGAAGACGCTGAATTTAATCGTTCAGGACAGTCCACATTCCAAGCGTTACTTCCTTTGGCTGAAGCGTAAACACAGGGAGATGGTCCTGTGCTTTTATGAAAACCAAGCCATGGGCGTTTTCCGAAAGGACGTTTTCAATGAACTCATACCCAACTTTCAGGACGAATGGCCTTATATTGAATCGTTTGAAGGCAGTGCTGTCTTGCTGGCAAAGGTAGAGAATGCCGACTACAAGATAAGGCTGGAGCTCAAGCCCGATAGAGTGGTCTTGGTAAATCAGAACGTGTTTGAGTGTGACGATTTTATATGCAAAACTGGTGCCATCGTTGAGGAAATGCGAAGGAAGTACCCCACCTTCTGTTTGTTTGTGGACGGGAGACCATACAGAGGTATGTACTACTCATACTGTATGTACTACTTATACTGGTATGTACTACTTATACTGTATAAGACTTTTATGTGAAAGGTAGCAATTACATTCACATTCATGATAATTATCCATTCATTTAGTACTTTTCACAATGGGATAATGTCTCAAAGTGCTTCACATCATATGTAATAAAATACAGTGACTGTGTTCTTGGATCTAATGCATTTCCACATGCCTGATAATATTCCTTTGAAGAAGAAATAATAAATTGTTAATTTCAATCCATTGAATCCATCACGGCTGTTTGTGGGGGAGGACGCTGCTGTGCGCAATTGGCTGCCACGTTTCCCCCACAAATACAGTCAATTCACTTTACAGTATATTCTGTGAAGCGCTTTGAGACATCTAGAAATGTGAAAGGCGCTATATCAAATGCAAGGATGATTATTATTATTAGTAGTAGATGGTATGTGGGGGGTGGAGGGGAGGAAATCACATCCAAGATCAATAATATCCTTGACCCATAACTACACATATTGTTTAGTCCACGCCTGATCTAACCCCTGTGATAAGAGAATATTAAAGGGTTTGTTTTATAAAATGTTATTACACTTTGGCCTCTGAAAACCTCTGATATTTGGGTCTAAATGCCAATATTTCTTAAGGGAAATTCCTTAATGAGGATTTTAAGTTGTGCAAAATAGACATTCCTACCAGTTACAGGACACAACTCTCAGGAACTCAGGAACCGATCTACTTCCGGAATGGAGTTCCCGAGAGCTGACGGGAATTGTAACAGGATTTCTTAATAAGAAATACTACAAATTGGACATCTTTCCTTTATCTAAATCACAAGTCTCTGTTGGATATTGTGACAGAATAGTATAAACAATACAACAACAACAAAATTACATTTATACAGTGCCTTTCACGTCGGGAGGACGTCCCAAAGCGCTGAACAATCAAGTCCCAACTAGGGGGGGGAAGGTTTGGGGAAGGAGAGTAGGAGAGGTGGAAGTGAGAGTAGGAGAGGTGGAAGTGAGAGTAGGAGAGGTGGAAGGGAGAGTAGGAGAGGTGGAAGGAGGAAGGAGAATACAGTACAGATAAAGATCGCTTTGAAATTAAAATGGATTGTTGCATAATAAAATCCATTCCAACTATTCATTTCTAATTTTGTGTGTGTGTGTGTGTGTGGTGTGTGTGTAGCATTTGAGCTCTTCCTTCAAATTAGACAGAGCGTAAGAGAGAGAACGGAGGCAGTGACTGCGGTGAAGATCTTCGTAGATGATCAGCCGGAGAAGCAGAAAGATATTTTCTTCAGAGACCAATACATTAATGTCAGGTTTGACACAACAGCGGAGGAAATGGTGCTGAGGATTGAGGAAAGAATGCTGATAAAAGCTTTGGGAGAAGTGAACCGATTCCATGGGCCTAACACAGAGGAAGTGTTCAAAGGAAAACTCCAACTTCTACCTGGTAACTATCTTATAAGTTACTTCCAGAGTGAATGATGCAGTAGAATGGTCTATTTTGGACTCAGATATCAGCTTGAATCAGGTAGTAATAATAATACAGTACATTGGATACAGTGTCTGATCATATCTTTGGGACATTTCAAAGTGAGAATAGCTCAATGTCCCAATAGCAGCTATGAAGTCAGTGATTAATTTTATCCCGGTGGGGGAGGGGTGGGGGAAACTGTTGTTAGGGACATTGGGAGAAACTTTTTTCTCGTATTGAATTACGCCATGGAATATGTAACACCCACCTGAGCAGGCAGATGGAAACAACTGGTTTGAGGGACGGCAGAGGGCTTAGAGACCCAGTTGCTTGGTCCAAAAGCCAGTTAGCGTTTCTGGTGTTGGGACCTCACAACTATTGTGTTCAATCATTTTTGGGGCGATTTAAAACAAAAAAAAGCCTGTGTTTGAAATCTTAACCGTAATTTTTGTCTTCCTTCCATCCTTACAGAGGTTCATTTTCTCCCGAAAGGAAGAGAGCTGGTCAGAAACCTGTGCGAGCTGCTGAGGGAATTGTACAATAAATCCACCGTGTGGAGCCACGAGAGCAGGAAACTCGCCATCGCTAACATGCAAGACGCCCTTCACGGTTGCGCCATCCAGTGTATGTTAGACACAGCATTGCCGGGGGAACCTGTGAGCTACAGCGAATCTCAAACTCTGGATGTTTTTGAAATGATCAGAAAAGCTCACCCTGAAATCCCAGAGAGTGCAATCAGGGATATCGTCCAGGTTCGGGATTTCCCTGTGGAAGAGGAATCCTACATCGCAGAGGATTTCACCGAGAAACTCACTATAAGCATACACCGTTTGTTTTGGATTGTAAAGCTGGTCTTTGTCAAACTTACAGGTGGGACCCATTAAGGTGAAAACACTCTCTTCGTTGTGTCTCTTACTTTGGCGTGCATCTCTCGGTCTCACTGCTAAAATGGCAAGCTATTCAATCAATCAATCAATCAATCAACCAACCAACCAACCAACCAACCAACCAACCAATCATTCAATCAAAATTACATTTATATAGCGCCTTTCACGTCGGAAGGACGTCCCAAGGTGCTGAACAGTCAGGTAGGGACCAGAGCAGGGAGGGAGGGAGGGAGGGAGGGGAGGGAGGGAGGGAGGGATCGAGGCAGGGATCGAGGCAGGGATCGAGGCAGGATGAAGGAGAGTAGGAAAATTGACTGTATATGTGGATGAAACGCGGAAGCCAAATTTCGCACAACAGCGTCCCACAAGCAGTCGTGGAAGTGAGATTAGGGGAGAAAGGGGGGAAAGAGAGTAAGGGGAGGGTAAGGGGAGGGGTCGGGGTAGGGGGAAGGAGAGCAGGAAAACTGATTGTATATTTGTTATCCAAAAACTGTATA
Organism: Hydrolagus colliei; assembly: GCA_035084275.1. Classification (NCBI taxonomy): domain Eukaryota; kingdom Metazoa; phylum Chordata; class Chondrichthyes; order Chimaeriformes; family Chimaeridae; genus Hydrolagus; species Hydrolagus colliei. The sequence continues at coordinate 83,016,589 of CM068745.1, read as the reverse complement.
TTGAATAACATCAAAATAATGCGCGCTATTATTCCACCACAGTAAAGATTGGGTTGATAATTTCATGTTTTAACAGGAGCAGTAACTAGCGAAAGAAACGGTAACATTATCTAATAGTATAGAGACACAGCAGTAACTAGCAATAGTAACTTGTAACTGGAAACTAGTATAATAATAATAATAATCCTTGCATTTGATATAGCACTTTCCACACCTTATCAACGTCCCAAAGCGCTTCACAGAATATACTGTAAAGTGAATTGACTGTATATATTTTTGGGGGAATCGCGGCAGCCAATTGCGCACAGCAGCGTCCCCCACACACAGTCGGTGGATTGAAATGACCAATTTTATTATTGTGGTTTTTGGGAGGGATTATTATTAGGCGCGTGGAGTAAGGAAACTTGCCCAAGGTTTCGCCCTGACCTGCCTGGATTCGAAGACAGGTCTCCCCAGCTTGGTTTCCCCAGCTTGCAAGACAAGTGCTCTAACCACTGAGCCACAGGAGCTCTAGTAAACAGTCCCAGCACGTTGGGGGACAGCCTCCTGACACAAAAAGGCCCAATATACACATTTAATTTGTCGTTGTAGTGTGGCAACAGTCACTGATGATAATAAACAGTGTCCTGCCCACTCCACTCCCAGCACTCAGCTTTGTTCAGATCCACTGATACGACTCCACACACATTGACTGATGCCTGGATGCATCATTCTCTTTTCCTCTCAGAAGGGAAAAGTCTGAACGAAAAATACCTGGAGGAAACCGTTAGCAACCTGTACTTCAGAGACTACGGGTGGTTCATCAAAAACGAACAGGAACTTGGTGAACTGAGATGCAAATTAAATGAATTCGAGAAAGAAAAAATCAAGCCACACGGAAAGCCCCACGAAGGTAAGAAACCATGAGCTTGCAATTTCTTAAGAGTTCATTGCATCTGTCATTCAACTAATAAAAGCATTCATTAAGGTGGACATTGAAAGGCTGTTTCAACTTGTTGTCGGGTCCACAATGATGTATTGTAATACAGTACAGGCTGTAGCATTGCGTCTCTCAGAGATCTATGAGGTGAATATGGTGCAAAGTTGAACCCAGCAAACCCCAGTGAATTATCCAACAAAGTCACAGGAAGTGAATTCGTAATTATCTTTGCATTTGGCAATGGCATTGTCGCATTGCCAAGTCACCTCCAAGTGCTTCGTATGATTTGCAGCAAAGTGTATTCCTGCAGCAGGCTCCGCGACCACATCTCTCCCACCCTCGCCCGGCTCCATTGGCTCCCCATCCCTCAAGAGGATCCTCGTCCTCACCTTCAAGGCCATTCACGGCCTTGCCCCCGCCAATCGATGCAACCTGCTGTCCCCCTATGAACTTCCCTCCGTTCAGCAGACTCCAGTCTGCCCGACCCACCCTACCATCGGTGGACGGGGTTCCGCTTCTCTGCCCCCACACCCTGGAACTCCATCCCACAGTGCCTTCGCCTCGCTCCCTCCCTCGCCTCCTTGAAGGCTGGTCTCAAGACCCTCCTCTTCAGACGTGCCTTCTGCTGCCCTCCCAACTCTCTCCCTCCCCTCCTAATTTACACGATATTCTCAATAACCTATTTTCAACGCTAGGGTCCGGCGATATATCGATATATCGCTAAAACCCAATATAGTTTTCATATCGATACGCCGATATAGGCATTTTAAAAATATCGATATATCGAAAAAATAATATATCGAGGTAAAAAATCGGGATGCGCGCACACTGAACTACAAGACCCAGAATGCTCATCTCTATACACAATGCACAGACCGAGGTGCAAAGCCGCCATATTGTATTCACAGTCCTCGAATACAATATACAGGTATACAAGGGGTGGGGGGTGAGAGAGACGGCTGGGGGGGGGGGGAGGGGGAGAGAGACTGCTGGGGGGGGGTGGGGGTGAGGGGGAGAGAGATGGCTGGGGGGAGGGGGAGAAAGAGACGGCTGGGGGGGGGGGGGGGGGGAGAGAGACGGCTGGGGGTGGGGGGTGCGAGAGAGGGACGGCGGGGGTGCGGGGGGGTGGGGTGGGGGGAAGAGACGGGGTGGATGTGATAATATACAGATAGATAGAGATGGGGGGTATGTGAGAGAGACATAGAGAGACACAGACAGAAAAACACAGGGATGGAGAGAGTGAGAGACACAGAGAGAGAAAGATATTTACCTCCTGAGAAGATAGGCCCCGAATGCGCGCGCACCCGGAATGCGCGCGCACTCCGAACGCGCGCATACTCCGAATGCGCGCGCGCATGCGCAGTGCAAAAAACCCGAAAGTATCGATATTTTGGTGTATCTCGATATGAGCCCATCAATATATTTAATCGAAAAATGTTCATATCGACGGACCCTATTCAACGCTAGTATGAAATAAACAATAACCCTTCTGTCCATCTACCAAGACATTGGCACATTCACTCCATGGGGAACACAAATAAATTGTTTGTTTGAAAGGGAGTGTTGGATTGAACTTGTCATTAACTTACGGTTGCTTCATTTGCCAGAATGGATTCATAGAAACAACAGTGAATTTGTGGAGAGAATGGGAGATGGCGTTCGCAAAACTATAATGGATAAGCTTCAGGAGACCTGTCTGATCCAGGCAGAAGTTGAAATCATTTCATCCGAAAACACCAATCAAGAAAGGAATCGAAAACTGCTGGAGACAATAAAAAACAAAGGCGAAGGAACCTGCAAAACATTCCTCAGCCTCTTCTGTAGCGCAGATATTTCCAATGAAATAACCAGGAGGGTAAGTGAAAATAATGAAGCATTAGAGTAAGCAACTTGTAGTTTGTGGTTTTGTAAATTTGTAGTTTTACACTTTCCAAAACAATACGTGTCTCAAAGACAGATGCACAAATGACCATCGAAAAGTGAATTGGATGCATATTTCATTCCACCATCACCCCAGTCCTTGCCAGACTTCACTGGCTCCCTCTCCCAGAGAGGATCGATTTCAAGATCCTCATTCTTGTTTTCAAATCCCTCCACTCCTCTGCACCCCCCTATCTCTCTGATCTCCTCTCCCCCCAACCCAGCACCCGCTGCCTTCGCTCCTCTGGGTCTGGCCTCCTCCATGTCCCCCCGAATCCTCCGCTACATCTTCGGCGGCCGTGCCTTCAGCCACTACACCCCGAAGCTCTGGAACTCCCTTCCTCACTCCCTTCCCCTCTCTTCCTCGTTTCAGGTCACAGCTAAAGACCTTTCTCTTCGACTGTGCCTTTGGTCAACTTTCTCCCCCCTGCCCCTGGCTGGGTCCCGGGATCCGTTATTGTGAAGCGCTCTGAGACGCTGCCCGGCGTGGAGTGAGGGAGGCGAGATAAATCAATGTTGTTGTTGTTGTTGTTATATTTGAAAAATGGCAAGCGGAGAGTAGGGAATACGATTGTTTGAGCCTGTTTGATGTCATTCTTTCAGAACACCCACCCTACCAACCCACCAGCAAGCTCTTGTTTTCTTTTTTCAACTGTATAAACAAGTACAGCATCCCGAACCATCTTTCCTAGCAATCAGTTCTACAGTCATAGATTACTCACTCATTAAGTACATACTTCCTGGTGTCTGTCCTGAAGTTGCTCTTTGCATCTCAACCTCTGGACTGCAGCACGCCGCGGGCACAGTGCGATGATACGAAGGGTTAATTGTCGTGTGTACAGTGAATTGATGAGGTCCAATTCTGCTGGTTGATTGGTAGGTAAAGTTAGAACCCTAGCCGTGTGCATATAAAACAGGGCTCCCCATTTTGTCATTCTCAAGAAACTGAGTTAAACATTTACCTGCACAGAATCTAAATACTTGAGCCAATATATTTTATGGAAAAAAAATAACATTACTAATATTAAAACACAAATACCAGCCTCTTTGTGGCATCCATCGTACCTAAATGTGGTCTGTATGTTTACAGATTATTGACTAACACTATTTTTTTCTCCTCGTAGATCAAAACTGAATTACACCTCTGATGCACTGCTGAGCTGGTTAACAGCTTCATCCTCCTTCAAATGTGTGGTTTTCTGTCTTGGCAACTCAGTGAAATTAACTAGTCATAATAATTCAGGGAAAGACTTGGCAGAGTATAACAAACTTTCAGCACCATGTAACTCTGTAAAATAAACATACTATTGGAATAAACTCTGGAGCACTTAGAAATGTGCAATGATACATACAGTATCTACTAATCCATACTTGCGATGGACGTTGAACAGATTTAATTAGAACATCAGATATTGCACCCGTTAGCAAATTCTCCAAAATAAAGTTCTCTTTAAATGTAACTGTTTAGGAGGTGTCTATAAACGATTCCAATTAGAACCATTGTATTAATACTGTATAAGTTAATGTTCTGTATAGTTTAAAATCCATGAATGTGATATTGTTCGCTCTGCAACTTTTTTTTAAGACTACAATAAAAATTCAAGTCAAAATTGTATATTTTACTCCAGTGCCGTGCTGGGGGGGCGGGGGGGGAGGCATTCCCTTTGTCTCGCTTCCTCCCTTTCCTCCTTCAAGGCCGGTATCAAGACCTTCCTCTCCGACCATGTTTCTGACTCTCCCCCCTTTCCTACTCTCCTTCCCTCTGCGGGGGGCCTTGAGACTGGCCTTGAAGGGGACGAGGGAGGGAGCGAGGCAAAGGGCTGTGGGATGGAGTTCCAGAGTGTGAGGCAGAGAGGCTGAAAGCCCATTCGCCGATAGTAGGGCGGGTCGCGTGGGGGACATGGAGCAGATCAGAGCTCGCTGAATAGAGGTTCACAGGGAGACAGCAGGTCGGAGAGCTCTAGGAGGGGGCAAGCACATGAATGGCCTTGAAACTGAGGACAAGGGTCTTGAATTCGATCCTCTGGGGGACGAGGAGCCAATGAGGCCGGGCGAGGGTGGGAGTGATGTGGTCGCGGAGCTTGGTGCGGGAGAGGACACGAGCTGCAGAGTTCTGGATGAATGCAAGGATTATTATTACTACTAGACTGGAAACTAAGAACTAAATTGGGGTGTTTATGTAGTTCCGTCATTCCACCAGTGAATGACACTGTCTCACTTCACAGCTGTTAGATTGACTAAGGCTTGAAACTTCTTAACAGTGGAACGAACAATAGGTTAGCATATATGGCACAAAAATGCATTATTTCTCATTGTATTTTAAATGTCAAACTCTACTGAATAATACTGGGAGAAATGAGAGAAAAAAACCTTCTGTGTTTCTTATGTATAGCACCAGAGGATCTTTAAAAGTCCAGTGTAATCAGCAAAAGCGGGTGACAAAAGCTGGAGGTGTATTATCAGAAATGCCAACTTTCGTACCAGTCTAGACTTTAACAATCCTTTAACTATTCAAAAAGAGAAACAGGTTCCTCCAAGTGTCAAGGCCAGCCATCCTATAATTAACCTGTCGATCATCTCATGGCTTAATGTGGGACCGAGTTTCCCATAGTAGCTGCTGCGTTTGTCTGCATACCGGTATACAGTCAGCGCGCGTACCTGATGACTTGTGAACCGCTTTGAGACATTTCAACAGGAAAAGGCACTATAAAAATGCAAGTTCAGTCTTTTAGGGCATCATTTTTTTCTACCATATTTTTTTCTGAAGCTCGCTGGTTAAAGCTCTCACCTTGCAAGCAAGGGATCTCAGTTTGATTGCTGGGCTGGCGAAATTTTGGACCAGTTTCCTTACTCCGCACACCTCTGATTATCTAGCAGTAAGTAGGAGCCCGGTTATTAGTCGATTGGTGTATCGCTTTTCATGGGATAATAATCCCGCAAGAAAAATGAACGAGATGAATTTGGTCACTCAATCCACCACTGTTTGTGTGGGGGACGCTGCTGTGCGCAATTGGCTGCCGCGTTTGGCCCACAAACATACAGCCAATTCACTTTACTGTATATTTCTGTGAAGCGCTTTGAGACGTCGAGATTAAACGCAAGGATTATTATTATTACGACATAGCAGTCCTCATAAGGCAATACTGTTACATAGCTGTTTAAAAAATGTTTTGGGGGTGTGGACGGGGTTTATAATGATTTGCATTCTACGTTGCAAAGAAAATCATAAAGCGGGCTTACATCCAGCGCAGGGTAGCGTACAGGGTAACGCACCACTCCCATTTCCTGTGTAAGGGGAAAGGTTATTGCCACTTCTCAAATTTTGCAAACTTGAAAGAAGAAGCTGTGTTCATTGCACTCCATACTACTCATTCATTTTTTTTTGTCTGGGGGGGGAATGGGGAGATGGTGGGGGGTGGTGGTGGGAGTACGAACCCACAAGTCCTTGTAAATATTTGAAGCTCAATACATAAAGGTTTTTATGGCTTCTATGTTACTGTTGAAACGGGCATCTGTTTATTTTAGCTAGTGCCAAACCAATTGGTTTTTGATGCATTAAAATACCTGAAAGTTGCTTGGCAGTCACTTACAAAATGCCTGATCAATGACAACAGCTGGAGTGAATTTATTCCTTCTAAGGTAGTAAGATCTCCATTTAGAGAAAACTATCGCAATCACCCTGTATTATTTTGTATTAAAAGAGGTAGATCACAATGTTGTTGTGATCTACCTCTTTTAATACAAAAACAACAGGATTTTTACTGTAAAGCAGATGTTTTTTCCGAAAGAAAAACAGTAGATGCCTCTTCAGTTCTGTATAAGCCTCTATATAAGGTCACATTGGGTCACACTCAACCCGCATCTTCTATGTATACCTTTAAATTACTATGCGGTTGCCCTGACTCGCTCCTCGTAAATTCGGTATTTTGGAAAAGACCATATTTTGAGGGGGAGTTGATCATTCCAAGTGTACTTCATTCCCACCCTTGTTTTTATTCGTGCCTTAACAAGTTTCAGAACTCCTCCTGATCAATTGGAATGGGTGGCATATTTATTGCGCAATTTAACATTTAGTGCAAGAGTCTTAAATAGGCCTTCATCGAGTTACCAGAAGTACTAATACAGTACTTCAATTCTATTTCCTTAGTAACTGGTTATTGTACAAGGCCCTGTACAAGTTTCTGTAGCTCAGCGGTTAGAGCATTCGCCTTACAAGCGAGAGACCCGAGTTCAATTCCCGGCAGGGGGAAACCTTGCGCAAGAATACAATGGGTCATTTTCAATCCACGTCTGTTTGTGGGGGAGGCTGCTGTGTGCAATTGGCTGCCATGTTTCGCTCTCCCACAAAATATACACTTTACAGACGTGAAAAGCGCTACATTGAATGCAAGGATTATTAATATTATTATTATTATTATTATCATCTGACAAAGATGACAACCTGGCTAAGAGGACAGAAATTGCAGCTCTGAGACAAGAAGTTGCGCCGGTCAAGCTCGTAGAGCTTGTTGGATGATGTGATCGAATTAAAGACCCCCTCACGACATGATTTGATTAGGAGAAGCAAGGTTGCCACCATTTTCCAGGCCAAGAATCCCACTAAAACGAAAAGATTGCTCAATCATTTCACGGTTGTTTCCAGGATATTGCTATGTGCAAATGAATGGCCCCGTTCACCTCCAGATGCAAACACTCAGCCGTTGCACGGTACTGTAAAGTCCTGTGAAGAACTTTGAGTGGTCACGATCATGTGGTGAGGAACTCTATCAAGTTCAAGAATTACGAATGCTATTATCAGTCCTGTTCACCTGTCTCCCAATGTCACAGATCTCCCTCCCCACTTCATCCGAGATCTCTCTCATTACCATCCAAGTGTTTGGGAGGAATGCTTATCAAATGCAAGAGCAATGAGGATGCCTCCGGGTTGACATTCACCTCCAAAATTCACCATTTTCTAGACTTTCAAATCAAACTTTTTTTAATTAAAAATTCAAGGTGAACTTTTGTGAGATGAGGTCTAAAACCACATAGGGCCCGTTTTGGAGTACAATTGTTGGTTGGAGCTTGTGGCTTTTTATCAGACATGGGTGTTGAGTGACGTGTAAATTACTAGCTGTTGTTCTCTGCAGTCGTGAGAAACCACATCGTTGCCACTTAACTCAAACTGTGCAGCTAAGTGTTGCATCAGGCAGTTTTTGCCTCTCTCGTGGTGACATTTCTCGATTTAAGAAAAATGCACGACAAAAAACAACTTTGAATCAAGAGAGAGAGAGAGAGAGAGAGAGAGAGAGAACCAGGGAAGAAAACCATTCATTTGCTAACACATTTGTGGCACGTCAAAGGTAAGTGTTTACTTGTATTTGACCCTTAACATGAAACCAAAACACTGCACAACTTTTCCATTGCCATTCCAATGGTGAGTACATGGAATAAACTTACTCAGTCGAAGGACTGGAGACAGATTGTGTCAATAAATTGAAGAGGGAACTCAATAGACATTTGACAAATAATTCAGTTGAGAGAAGGAGCGTTGTAGGATTGCAGTTATTTAAGCGCTTTGAGGCGTCAATAGGATGTGGAAAGCGCAATATAAAATGTAAGGATTATTATTATTATTATTTATTTTAGACTTTGGGGGCATCCAGTTGGATTGCAATGGCCTCTTCTGTTCTTTGTACATTCCTGTGTCCACACAAGTTAGCTTGATCCCACACCTATAGTGCTGATGTTCTCAATACTTCCCAACACTAATCATCATGAAGTGGGCTTAAAGGAGAACCATGCAATAATTTGGAGCTCTGATGAAGAATCCAGATTAATTGGTTTGAAAGGCACTACAGAACTCTCAAAATGCTAGTTTTTGTTTTTTAAAAAATCAATTAGTATGTCTGATCTTAAAGGCTGTGTTAGGCAACTCATGAGGTGATTCTATTCCATTTGCATTGCTATTTATCCAAGGTTTCCCTTATCAGAGGCTGAGTTATTAGTTTAGAGCTTGGGGTTCTTGGTCCCTGACGGCACCAGTTACCTTGGAACCTCAATGCCAGAATCCGAGGTTCAGTTTGTGGTGATATTGAGGGTGGAGGCTCCTCAGTAACATACACTCCTTTGAACCAATATAATTAGAACAACAACTTGCGTTTATTCAGCGTCCTTCATGCTGGGTAGAGTCCTGGAGCGCTTGACAGTGGCTGAGTCTGACCCCGAGCCAGAAAGAGATGGAAAGGGAGGGTGAGGTGACCAGAAATATGATCAGAAAGGAAGGTCTTCAGGCAGGAGTTTTTTTGAATGTGGGAAGTTTTCACATCTTATCGACGTCTCAAAGTGCTTCACGGAATATATTGTAAAGTGAATTGACTGTGTATATTTGTGGGCGAAACGCGGCAGCCAATTGCGCACAGCAGCGGCCCCCACAAACAGTCGTGGATTGAAAATGACCGATTTTTATTATTGTGGTTTTTGTTTGTACGGATTATTATTAGGCGCGCGTGTGTGTGTGTGTGTGGAGTAAGGAAGCTTGCCCAAAGGTTTCGCCTTGACCCGACTGGATTCGAACACTGGTCTCACACTTGTAAGGCGAGTGCTCTAACCATTGAGCTACAGTAATAGCGCTAGAAAAATTGATGGGCCTAAAAACTGATAAATCCCCTGGACCTGATGGCCTGGATTCTGTGGTTTTAAAAAAGGTAGCAGTGTCAATCAATCAAAACTTACATTTATGTCGCGCCTTTCACATCGAGAGGACGTCCTAAGGCGCAGTAAGTAGGAAACCAGTTGCTAATCGATTGATGGATCGTTTTTCTGGGGATAATAATCCCTCAAAAGAAAACAATAATAATTTGGTCACTCAATCCATAAATGTTTGTGGGATACCTCTGTGTGATCGGCTGCTTCCCCACATCTTGGGACATCCTCCTGACGTGAGAGGCGCTCTAGAAATGTAATTTTGTTGTTGTTGTTGTTCCTTGTTTCACGCACAAATATACAGTCTTTTCTGTGAAGCGCTTTGAGACTTCTGGAAGACGTGAACAGCTCTATATCAAACGCAAGCGTTACTATTCTTATTATTATCCATAGCTCGTGCCGCTGACTGATGAAAAAAATACATGAGGGTTTTGAATGATCTATTCGGTGGGAAGAGAGTTCAGGTTTATTGTGGTTTGGGCTTTTACATCAAAGACGTGAACATTCATGAGTCATCGTCAAAGGCAGATCACTACAGTGGGAGCGCAAACCTGCCTAGATTGTCGGGAGCCTGATCAAGCATCCTTAGTCATTTCAGCACTGTGTATACAACAGCACCAGAGAATATGGCTATGCACTGTACTCAAAGCATTCTATCAAAAAAAATCCATTATTTCATCACGTAGGATATAGATCCACCTCAAGCACCATCTGCTTGCCAATCGCTCCAGGACATTAAAGGATGTACGCTGCCACTATATCAGCAGGACTTAAATATGTTTCCTACTTCATCGGTTTAATAAAAGAGTCGGCCATATGTTCGTTTCTGTTCGCTGCTGTGCCATAATGACTGGATAGTAGACCATTGTAGGTAGGATGTGCACAGAAATAGATAAATGTCAAGAATGGTTAGGCGTAAGAGTAGCGAGATGTTTTTGCCACTGGACTGGGCAGGTTGTGGGAGGAATTTTATATCGTAACATTGGGTGTGCAAGGGCTGGAACAAACCTTTCACAGCCGATCTCATCTGGTGTCAATTTGCAAATAGTGTACCATCTCTCTCTCTCTCTCTCTCTCTCTCTCTCTCGCCATATCCCATTTCTCCCCCAATTCTCTTATTGCCATCGAAAATCCAATCCAGTTCATTCTTCTTAAATTTGCTGACCATAAATATTCGCTTCCCTGCTAATTACCCTCTACAGAACAAAATTGTTCTGATGCGGCAATTAATGACATGTGGCTGAGAAACCTCTGAATGCCTCGGAGGATTTTACCGTGAAGTTTTTATGACTGTTTACTTGTAGACAGATGCAGCAGCCAACTTTTTTCTGCACTGTTTTTCACACTGTTTTCACTCCATGAACACTGTACACAGTGTGAGGAAAAAAGCTAACAGCTTTGTACAGTGTTCACCTTGCGGTCCTTATGTTTTCACGCGGGGCCCCAAGTTTGGCTAAATTCGGTTGACTAATACTTCAGTCGTAATGTGGGCCTTCATCTCCAGTACCTTATTCCTTCCACGTTCATCATTCGAAATCCCCTCTGGCAGACTCAGACGTCAAGCAGCCCTGATACACTGGTTTTGTTTTTATTACACGTGTAGAACCGGGGTGAGGTCTTCAGCTTCCTGGTAGTTGAGTTTTACACTTTGGGTTGAGAACTAATCTTCCTGCGTCTCTTATCTGAAGTGGCTTGCGTCTCAACTACAAAACGTACTTTTGCTGCCTGAGACAGCAACAATCACAAAGCGTAATTTCACCGACCAATTCTATTTTTCGTATTTACGAAAGAAAACAAATTGCTGGAGTGAAAGTGATCATGATAACCAGATCATTTAGTGAGTAAATATCATTGCTAAAAGTGACATAAAAGTTTCAGGGTCTGAGGTACTTAACCTCGAGCCTCAGTGAGGAAACCAATATAATTACCACAAGCATCTTGGAGCTCCAGCTGGGACACAGAATGAGCTGCACAGAACTGGGCGAGATTTGATTGGCAGCTTTTTATCTTGTATGTCTTGCAAACTCGTATTACAACGCTCTCTATCATCCAAAGTGAAATATTGAGGAGAGCTCCTTCATGTCTCATCTTCCTCCTCCGCTCCAATTTTTCCCTCTTCTTCCAATGAATGCGCTCACACTGGTTAGGGTATACAGTGTTCTAGATGTGATGACCACTCACAGAACCTTGCCCACATGTCAATGCTTGGAGTAAGGACTGCTATTTTGAGTTGTACTCCAAGGATTAAATAGAAATACCACTAGGATTTTCTCATTGGGGATTAAACAGATGCCATGTTACCACAAGTTCTTACCCAGCACGTTGCTGGCGTGGTCTGATGCTCTATTATTGTGGAGTCCTGTAGCTCAGTGGTTAAGAGCACTCGTCTTAACAAGCCTGAGACCTGTGTTCAAATCCAGGCAGATCAGGGTGAAACTTTGGGCAAGTTTCCTTCCTCCACTGAACTTTTGTTCCATCCCGAACTCTTTTACCTCCCCTTCGTGTTTCACCCCTTCCCAAACACTCCCCTCCCAGCTCGGGTCACACGCCTCCTGTTCAGCGCCTTGGGACATCCTCCCGACGTGAAAGGCGCTATATAAATGTAAATTGTTGTTGTTGTTGTTGAACTACATCGCTTTCAAACTTAACATTGTATTCCATTATATTATGGTCACTGATCTAGAGGAGACTTCACTTCACGATGACTGATTAGGCCCTGATTAAAATCATCTTCTATTATTGTATGACCCTTGTGACACGCTCTTCTAATTTCCTGATTAATACACTTAGTCCTCGCTTAACCTCTCAGTTGTGTTCGCGAAAAGTGCGACTTCAAGCGGAAGGACGTTAAGCGAAAACCGCGCGGGAATGCGGATGTTCGGCGTCTGTGTAGGCCTACGCTACCCAAAATAGTTCATTTCCACCCGTGCGAGCGACGTAACAGCATAGACATCTCGATGTTAAATGAATACATGTCCCCCTATCAGCAACGTACTGATGAAACAACATTAACACGAAGCAATGTTAAGTGAGGTGTATCTGCACTCTGCCCAATACCGTGACTGCTGTTTGGGGATCTATAAACTACTCCCACAAGTGTTTCCTTCCCTTTGATGTTTCTTAGCTCCACCCATACTGACTCTACATCCTGATTGTCTTAAGACTTAAGATCCATCCTCTGTACTGTTTTTATCTCATCCTTTATTAACAGGGCTACCCAACCCTCCCCCCCACACCTCTATTTGTGCCATTGATTCATTCATCTTGTGATAAATGCTTCGTGCATTCAGGTATAGTGCCTTTAATTTTAACTTTTTACTACTTCTTACTACTTCTCCTACCTGCTAATGCCCTATTTTCTTTGGTAAACTCTTCGTCCCTGTTCTTTACCACCCCCACCCCACCCCAAGTTGCTACTCTGCTCTACAGCCTTGACTTTTCTTATTTGCTTTGTGAGTTTACCTTTTACTGTAACCCTCCCTCCCCCCACCCTTGTTAGTTTAAAGCTCTATCTGCCTCCCTAGTTATTTGTTTGGTGTATTGGACCCAGCCATGTCTCGCGCTGTGCCAGGTTTGGCACATCACAATTCAACTTGATAGAAACTGTCTCCCATCAAACTGAGGTTCCCCTCCCACTCGGCCTCTGTGAAGCCCTTTGAGATATTTCACTGCTTGAAAGGCGATGTGAGCGCAAGTTTTTAATGAAAATTCTATCAAACTGCTTAGCTTGATCAGATTCCCCCCAAAGTGGCTTTGGGTTAATCTATCGATGTATTTAGCAATCACTAGTCCCTGAGGACGCATAGTGACAGCAATATAAATGTGGATCGGTAACAAGAAGAATGTCAGAAATAATAATCGTCATTCCATTTGATACACTTATCACAATGTGCGGAAGAATGTTTTTGTAAATTGGTAAAGGGTGGATAATCACAGCAATAATAATAATCCTTGCATTTGATAAAAGTGCCTTATCACGTCTAAAAAATATCTCAAAGCGTTTGGCAGAATATACTGTGTGCAAGTTTCACACAGCAGTGTCCCAATTTCACACAGCAGTGTCCCACAAATAGTCGTGGGACAAGTGACTAAATCATTATTTATTTATTTGTTTATTTATGTAGAGGACTGGAACTTGCTAAACACATGAAAACAGAATTGCACAAAATCCTATTTTAACAAAAGTAATTTCAGATGAATGTGATGGCGACCGTCGCACATGAAGTGCTCGGCACAAAATAGCATTTAATGTCCAAACCCGAATCCATTTGAAATGTTTTTATTTTTGATTCCTTTTGAGAATGATTAAAAATTGAAACCTAAACATACACTCACTCCTGGCTCAACTTCGCAGTTGCCTTCACGAAAAGTGCGACTTTAAGTGAAATGATGTTAAGCGAACCCGCGTAAGAATACTGGACGTTCAGCGTCCGGTATTCAGCGCCTACACAACCTAAAGTAGTTTGTTTCCACCCCCCACCACCAACGACGTAATAACGAATGTCGCAATGTTAAATGAATATACGTTCCCCCCCTATGTATCAGCAACGTGATAACACAACAACGTTGACCGAAGCAGCGTTAAGCGAGTTCTGCCTGTACTTGATGACTCCCTCCCCACAGATCGTGTGAAATATCTTAACATCCATGATTATATGATAATATTGTGAAGATGAAAAACAATGCTCAAGAGTCCCACAAGATCCACAACCGCATCTCAGTCGATGTTATAACAATTTAATTTAATTTCAATTCCCCCAAAACCTTCCATGAGCAACTGTGGGCATTCATTTATATATATATTTAAAAAATACAGTTCTTCAAGGAGATTTGCCTCCAGTATGTGTTAGTCAAATCAGCTGCTGACTTAATCGAAAACTATTATGGGAAAACAATGTGGCAGATAAGTACTAAAGGTCAGATATTCTGTAAGCAGTGATATTACTGGAATGTTGCTCTTGCGCTCTTTGTCAAGGCCATCATTGACTGATCAAGGCAGTGTTTATATCCGTGGCTACAGACAGCTTGAAGGATGAAAGTGGTTATTTAGTGAGGTGGTAATAGGCACGACAAAGTAAACGAAAGCAAATTTTCAGGGAGCAGAATTTACACTGTTTTCACATAGTAATAATACAGTAATAATAATAATCCTTGCATTTGATTTAGCGCATTTCACATCTTATTGACGTCTCAAAGCGCTTCACAGAATGTACTGTAAAGTGAATTGACTGTATATTTGTGGTTGAAACGCGGCAGCCAATTGCGCACAGCAGCGTCCCACACAAACAGTCGTGGATTGAAAATGACCAATTGATATATTTTTTGAGGGGTTATTAGGGATATGGTGCCTCCTTACATGAACATTCTGAGTCACTACCCCATGTGAAGGGCCCCAAATAAATGCAAGTTGTTGTTGTTTCTCATATCAATAACCCTTGCATTTGATATACAGTATGCCCTTATCATCGTTGAGATGGCTCAAAGCATTCCACAAAATTCAACAACAACAATTACAAAATAACACTTGAAGATAAGCTCCTCTCACATCAGGAGGATGTCCCAAGGCACTGAAAACTGAAAAACTGCATTGACAATATATTTTGTGGACGAAACCTGCAGCCAATAGCACACAGAAGTGTCCCACGGACATTCATGGTTTGAATACATTTGTTTTTGGAAGGATTATTACCACTGGAAACGATCCACCAATCGACTAACAATTGAGTTCCTACTTACTGCTCGGTAAACAGAGGCGTGTAGAAATATAGTGACGCATACCGAGCAACAACAATGAAAGGTTTGAGGTTATTTGTGCAAAGATGGTTTTGAAGAGCTATGTTTTTTTTCAGGGACGTTTGAAGGCACGAACAAACTGGTTTAGCAAGAGAGTTCCAGAGATAAGGGGAAATGGTGGTGGGAACCTTGACCGACCGGTAATGAAGTGAAGAGAGCGGGTAGTGAGCTACAATAGACCACAATCGCAAAGAGCAGATGGCATTGGTTGGATTAGAGGACTGGGGAAGAGTTGCTATGGGTAGGATTGAGCAAGCCTATGGAAAGTTTGGAAGATTAAGACAAGAAACTCCCTTCTGTCAACACCTTGGGGACGTCCTCCTGATGTGAAAGGCGCTATATAAATGTAATTTTGTTGTTGTTGGAAGAACTGAGTTACGGTAGAGTGCGCATCAGTCCTTAACCGAGGGTATTTCAGGCAATCTGATCATTTTACCTGTGCGCATGTTAATGTTTTTTTAATCTTAAACATGATGAAGTGCATTGACTCTTCCGGGAATCCGACGATATCAAAAAAACCTCAACGGCACTCATTTTACCAGCGGAAATATTCCGAAGGAAATCAGCAAATGTAGATTAGACGGGAGAACGTAGAGAGGGAAAGACAAAGGGTGTTCATCACGACTCTTTGTAAACTGATTTCTAAGAGAAAACTGACACGGATTCTCTGCTCAAGTTGCTCACTCTTTTCATTCAAACAAGCAAGATTGATTCACATCGACCGAGAATTGAATTAGATTTAAACTTCAGACGGAACTGTTGTTTTTCTACATTTACTGTGAAGGTGTATTTGTAATTTGAAGGCAAAACTACAAACATCTGTGTGTGTGTGTATGTGTGTGTGTGTGTGTGTGTGTGTTGGCAAAATTCAGGAGCCGAATTACCCACAACACGCCATGAAGTGAATGATTAATGTTTAATTGGTAAGGGGTTGATTTTTGCCCGTGTTGAGACCAGGAGTGAGAGAGAGAGAGAGAGAGAGGCAGTGTTAAACATCAAGGTATAAAAATCCATCTGCAAACCATTGTCCAGGCAATGACAGGAGCTACTTTATAAACTACTGTACAGTACAATAGGGTACATCCAGTTCCCGAGACTCAACGTCACTGATGGGTTGTGACTTTGTGAGAGACAAGTGTCCACACCTTCCGAATAAAACCTTTCGCCAAGTTTCGTCACAGGAGCAACTCTATCTCAAATGCATCCTTTAAGTCAGTTGTACTGAGGCAGCCTGATTGTAGCCCATCACTAATATACAGGGTTTATTCTATAGGTTGATGAGAATAAGAATAATAATGATCCTTGTAATTTGATATATGTATTTGAACCCTCCCCCCCCCCCCCCCCCCCCCCCCACTCTGTATTTCATCACTTGCTTATCACATATAAAGTTCTAAATATACAACTAATAATAATCCCTAAAAAAAATTTTTTGAAAAATTGGTCATTTTCAATCCACAACTATTTGTGTGGGGGACGCTGCTGTGCGCAATTGGCTGCCACGTTTTGCCCACAAATATACAGTCAATTCTCTTTACAGTATATTCTGTGAAGTGCTTTGAGACAGAGTCTAGAAGACGTGAGAAGCCCTACACCAAATGCAAGGATTATATTATTATTGTTATTATAGGGTTTAACTTTGTTAGTATGGGAGCATCGCTAATACCTTATGCCTGCATGTGTTCACATTAACAGACTATGTTTCTATATGTTCCTCGTAATCTAAAACGTTATTTTTATAGTGCCCTTTGTGTAGGATAGCGTCTCAATAACAGAGTCGCACACAGATCCAGGGAGAATGGGGAGGTGGGTGGCCACGGGCGCAGTGGAAAAGGCAAGTCTTAAGGTGGGATTCAACAACAACAGCAAAATGACATTTATAGAGAGCCTTTCATGTCGAGAGGACATCCCAAGGCGCTGATCAGTCAGGTCAGGACCCGAGCAGGGGGGGGGGGGGCGGAGGTGGGGGGGGATTTATCTATTTAAAGATAAAGAGGGGAATGTGATGGAGGGAGGTCCAGAGTTTAGGGTCATGGATGGAGACTGAAGTGGAGCTCCTGTGGCTCAGTGGTTAGAGCACTTGTCTTGCAAGCTGGGGGGAGACCAAGCTGGGGAGACCTGTGTTCGAATCCAGGCAGGTCAGGGCGAAACCTTGGGCAAGTTTCCTTTCTCCACACACACGCCTAATAATAATCCCTCCAAAACAAAACACAACAATAAAATTCGTCATTTCAACCCACGGCTGTGTGTGGGGGGGACGCTGCTGTGCGCAATTGGCTGCCGCGATTCACCCACTAATATACAGTCAATTCACTTTACAGTATATTCTGTGAAGAGCTTTGGGACGTTGATAAGATGTGGAAAGCGCCATATCAAATGCAAGGATTATTATTATTATTATATTATGACGGCGTGACCTCCGATGGTAGTGCGAAGAGGTTGGGGATGTGCCATCAATCCATCTACAGCCTCAACTGGCACAGAACAGCATGGTGGCAGGCGTCTGCGTTTACACGTCCTATACGATTTTAATGGGATTTAAATAATATATTTGATAGAACGAGTAAAATTGCATGTCAACGCTAATTAATTAATTATTTTGTGTGGCTACATGGAACTGTTTCGCTAATGGGATCATTATCTTATACCGCTGGTCCATCAATAGATGGGAAGTGACTCGACCGTACGTAGAGATTCGCATTTATTTATTAGCTTTGAGCCGCCATCTCAAATCGTACATTTCAATACACGTCGTCTCTTAGGAGTCAAGTGAATGTTACATGTGTATGTATCATGTCTGCAGACATCACAGCTGTTCTGTGCGCTACGCCCGAACAATCACACAGCAGTCAAGGCATCTCTGATATCAGTTAGGAGCTCTTTCCTCCCGTCTCTTCCACTCCCCATTTTCCCAATATTTTCCCATTCTCTCCCAAATACATCAAACCTTGGGCAAGTTTCCTTATTCCACACACGCCCGATAATAATTCCGAATTTGGTCACTCCATCCACGACTGTTTGTGGGGGACGCTGCGGTGCGCTATTGGCTGCCACATTTCACCCACAACTATACAGTCAATTCACTTCTGTGAAGTGCTGTAAAACTAGAAGACGTGAAAAGCTCTGTATCAAACGCAAAGATTGTTATTATTATATACATAAGTGCTCTGGGATGCTGCCCTACACAAATGCAAGTCGTTGTTATAATATAGAGGTTAAGGGACTATATTTGAATCTGGCCGTAGATAAGTTGCTTTCTCTATTCCCCCTCTCTTCCTCTCCCTACAAAACCACAAAATCAAACGCGAATTCAATATCGAATGAAAAGTGGAATAAATCTAATCGTGAGCTGTGGTTTCCTGTAACAAATCATTATCCAGATTAAGGAGTTGAAACGGGAACCCCCGAGAATTCGTTGGGAAGCTCACCTGAACTTTGCATTGTGTAAGCCACAGATCCCTCTCGCAGACTGAGAGTGGTGTCTCCAAGTGCACGTGGAGCTCCTGTGGCTCAGTGGGTTAGAGCACTTGTCTTGCAAGCTGGGGGGAGACCAAGCTGGGGAGACCTGTGTTCGAATCCAGGCAGGTCAGGGCCAAACCTTGGGCAAGTTTCCTTACTCCACACACACGCCTAATAATAATCCCTCCAAACAAACCCACAATAATAAATTGGTCATTTCAATCCCACGACTGTTTGTGGGGGACGCTGCTGTGTGCAATTGGCTGCTGCATTTCGCCCACAAATATACAGTCAATTCACTTTACAGTGATTCTGTGACGCGCTTTGGGACGTCGATAAGATTTGAAAAGTGCTGTATCAAATGCAAGGATTATTATTATTATATTTTATTTGGTTACCACAGTCTCTTCTCCGAAGCTTCTAAGTAAGGATTGCCCTTGTTTGTGACGGAATAATATCAATGGGAAAACCTTCATTGCACCACGGATCGCACATGGGAAATTAAAATGATCTCCTCCACTTGGTGATTGAGGGTTGAATGTTCCTGAAAGTCACAATTAATAAGGGGGTTGCTGAAGTGATTCACTGGGAAGCTGCTGCCGAGGACAGATGTGATGGGACGAGAGAAACTCAAACATCCATTCCCTCCTCCCACTCTACAGCAGAGGGGAGCTGAGAAGAAATGTTTTCACTCTCTAGTGAGTTGTTGGAATCTGGAATGCGTTGCCTGAAAAGGTGGTGGAGGCCGATTCGATAACAACTTTTAAAAGAGAGGTAGACATTTATTTGGGGGAGGACGGGTTTGCGAGGTTATGGGGAGAGAGAGAGCTGTGGAGTGGGATTAAATTGCTCTTTTTAAAGAGCCGGCACAGACTCGATGGGCCAAATGGCCTCCTTTTGTGCCGTTAAGATTCTATGATTCTATGATCCTTCCCACCTCCAATATGCACATCCGCCCACTCTACGTCACAACAAAACAGAAAGAACTGGACAGTGGAAATGAAATAGTTTGTGGTTTTGTGTTTGCAAGCCCCCAAAACCTTCCGAACAGCGTGACTTCAGGGAGTAAGTAGAGCGTTTGGGGGTGGTGGGGCTTTTCACGGCTCGTCTGTGACTGACCCACTAACAATGAAACAAATCATGAAACATGTAAAAGCAGAAGGAAGTGACCGAGCCCTTGCAGAGGCGCGAGAGGTTAGTATTTCAAGAGCTTCCCAATGAAGGGGGTGTGCAAAGAGGGTGAAGAAGGATGTAGCTAGTTTCTCATAGCAGTACACACCACAGGAAGCTGAACTAGGCTAGCGGTTTGAGTAACTGCCTTGCTCTCTCCTACATATCTTCTGCAGAAAAACAAAATATGATAATTACTGCACACAGCGCTACGTGGGAGGACAGCAATGGTATGAACAGTTTAACCCTTCCATTTTTGTTTTGTTGTTGTCCAATTTACTAACAATGTGATAGACTAAACTATTATATTAAAAAAAAGGGAAGTCTTGCTAAAGGAACCTTTCAGATATACCGTTCCTCTGTTTAGCAGCATTTATTTTTTAATGTAACTCCCACCCCCACCTCTCTGTCTTCTATGATTGCTACACCTCCAGCAATATCCTGACAGTGTGTAAGAAGGGAGTGTTAAAATGTTGTCTAACTTTGCACTGTACCTGTGCTTTGTGTTGGCTTGGGCTTTGTGTGTTGTTTCGAAACGTGCAGAAAGATTTCACGCAATATAAAGTCTGAAAGGAGTGAAGTTGCTAGGAGTGAAGGCCTTACACTGGGCCTCGCCCGTTATTTGGGGGAAACGTTCTGGTGAGCGTATACCTGCTTCGTCTGTGGTGGACCACAAATGGGATTTTGTATGATATTCAAGCATCGAGTGTGGAGTCCTGTAGCTCGGCGGTTAGAGCACTCGCCTTGCAAAGCAAGAGACTCAGGTTCAATTCCTGACAGGTCAGGGCGAAACCTTGGGGGTAAGTTTCCTTACTCCATACGCCTGATAATAATCACTTCAGCGGAAACATTATTGAATTTGTCATTTCGATCCACGAATGTTTGTGGGGGGATGCAATTGGCTGCCGCGTTTTGCCCGCAAATATAAGAACATAAGAACATAAGAACATAAGAATTAGGAGCAGGAGAAGGCCATTTGGCCCATCGATCCTGCTCCGCCATTCAACAAAACCATGGCTGATCTTCTCACCTAACTCTGCTTACCTGCCCTATCCCCATATCCCCTAATCCCTCTATTTTTCAAAAATCTGTCAGTCTCAGCCTTGAAAATGTTCAAGGACTGAGTATCTACAGCCTTCTGGGGCAGTGAATTCCATAAATTCACTACCCTCTGAATGAAGAAATGTTTCCTCAACTCTGTTCTAAAAGGCTGACCCTTTAAGAATCTTATATGTTTCAATAAGATCCCCCCTAATTCTTCTGTACTCCAGAGAATACAGCCCTAGTTTATTCAACCTATCCTCATAGGTCAGTCCCCTCATCCCAGGAACTAACCTAGTGAATCTACGCTGCACCCCCTCTAAGGCAAGTTTGTCCTTTTTTAAATAAGGGACCAAAACTGCACACAATACTCTAGGTGCCGTCTCACCAGAGCCCTATACAGCTGCAGCAAGACTTCCCTACTCTTATACTCTAAACCTTTTGAAATGAACGCTAGCATGCCGTTCGCCTTCTTAGTTGCTTGCTGCACCTGCAAACTAACTTTTTGGGACGGGTGTACAAGGACACCCAAATCCCTTTGAATACTAACACTCTCTAACTTCTCCCCCTCTGGAAAATAATCTTTTCTTTTATTCTTGCTACCAAGGTGAATAATTTCACACTTGCTAACATTGAATTCCATCTGCCACCTACTTGTCCACTCCCCTAACCTATCTATATTTTGTTGCAATCTTTTTGCATCATCCTCAGAGCTCACTCTGCTACCTAGTTTAGTGTCATCCGCGAATCTAGACACATTACATTCAATGTCCTCGTCCAGATCATTGATATAAATAGTAAATAGCTGAGGCCCAAGCACTGATCCTTTTGGCACTCCACTAGTTACATCCTGCCAATTCGAGAATGATCCATTTATCGCTACTCTCTGCTTTCTACCCGATAGCCACTCTACTATCCATGTTAATATTTTCCCATTAATCCCGTGGGCCTTAATCTTGAGTAACAGCCTTTTGTGTGGCACCTTGTCAAATGCCTTCCTAAAATCCAAATATATCACATCTACTGGTTCCCCCTTATCCAACCTGCTGGATACATCCTCAAAAAATTCTAAAAGATTAGTCAAGCATGACTTCCCTTTTGTAAAGCCATGTTGACTCTGCCTAATCTTTTTATGGTCTTCAAGGTATCCCATAACTACATCTTTTATTAAGGACTCAATAATTTTCCCTACAACTGACATCAGACTAACTGGTATATAGTTTCCCATATTTTCTCTCCCACCCTTCTTAAATAGTGGAGTTACGTTTGCAATCTTCCAATCAATGGGGCCTTTTCCAGTATCCAGAGAATTTTGGAAGATTATAGACATGCCATCCACTATCTCAGTAGCCACCTCCTTTAAAACTCTAGGATGCAGGCCATCCGGTCCGGGGGATTTATCAGTTTTAAGACCCGACAATTTACCTAGAACCATCTCTTTACCAATATTAATCTCCCTAAATTGCTTGCTAACATTGTCTTCTTGATTCCCCTCTATTTTTGGTATGTTTCCAGTGTCTTCTATGGTGAAGACTGTAGCAAAATACTTGTTTAATGACTCTGCCATGTCCTTGTCCCCTATTATAATTCCTCCGGTCTCTGCCTGTAATGGACCCACATTCACCCTCGCTAGGCTTTTCCTCTTTATACATTTGTAAAAACTCTTGCAGTCTGTTTTTATGTTCTTTGCTAGTTTGCCCTCATAATCTATTTTCTCCCTTTTGATAAATTTTTTGGTCCTTCTCTGTTGTTCCCTAAAGTTCTCCCAATCCTCGGGTTTACTACTCATCTTCGCTGTTTTACAGGCTTTTTCTTTTGATTTGATACTTTCCCTAACTGCTCTAGTTAGCCACAACTGAACCACCTTTCCCATGGCATTCTTATTCTTCAAAGGAATATGTGCTCGTTGGGAATTTTGCACTATCTCCTTGAATGTTTGACATTGCTGGTCTACTGTCAAATCTTTAAGTCTAGTCTCCCAGTTTATTCTGGCTAAATCCTCTCTCATACAGCAAAGTTGGCTCTATTTAAATTGAAGACTTTTGCTTCAGACTTAACTACTTCCCTCTCTAACTTAATGCTAAATTCCATCATATTATGATCACTTTGCCCTAGAGGAGCCTTAAGTTGCAGTTTGCTGATCAGCCCCGTTTCGTTACACAAAACAAGGTCGAATATGGCTTGTTCCCTGGTCGGCTTGTCGACATACTGATCTAGAAAATTATCTCTAATACATTCTATAAACTCCTCTTCTTATCTTACCTTTCCCAATTTGGTTGTCCCAGTCTACGTGCAGGTTAAAATCACCCACAATTAGTGTCTTTCCTTCGCTACATGCTCCGCTAATCTCCTGATTTATACCTTGAGCGATACTTTGACTGCTGTTTGGGGGTCTATAAACTACTCCCACTGGAGTTTTCTGCCCCTTGAAGTTACATATCTCTACCCATACTGACTCTACATCTTACTTTTCAGATTTAAAATCTTTCCTCTCTACTGTTTTTATCCCATCCTTTATTAGCAGGGTCACCCCCCCACCCCCCCCCACACTCCTCGTTTACCACATTGCCTATCTTTCCTATATACCACGTAGCCGGGAATATTTAGTTCCTTCTCTTGATCACCCTGTAACCATGCCTCGGTGATGGCTATTAGATCACACCGGTTTGTCTATATTTGCGCAACTAATTCATCTATCTTGTTTTGAATGCTTCATCCATTCAGATATAGCCTTAATACTGACTTCCGGCTATTAACCCTATCCACCAGCACCCTATCACTGCACTTCCTTTCCCTGCTTGACACACTTTGCTCTTCTCCCTTGTTAATCTGCTCTCCCACTTTTGTTGATCCCAAGTGTAACTGTGGTGGACTATACCTGACTATGCTTTTACCCCCCCCCCTCCCTTAATAGTTTAAAGCCCTTTCTACCTCCCTATTTATTCGCGTAGCCAGGACATTTGTCGCAGCCCTATTTAGGTGGAGCCCATTCCTTTGGAATAGCTCCCGTCTCCCCCAATATTGGTGCCAGTGGCCCATAAATTGAAATTCCTGCCCTCCGCACCACTCTTTTAGCCAGGCATTCAGGTCCATGATCCTCTTTTGCCTGTACCATTTAGCCCCTGGCTCAGGTAACAGTCCCGATATTATCACCTTGGAAGTTCTATTCTTTAGTTTAACTCCCAATTCCTGGAACTTGCTCTTTAACTCGTCCCCACTGGTCCTATCGATGTCATTGGTCCCTATATGTACCATCACAATTGGATCCTGTCCCTCATGCCTCAAATTTATCTCCAGCCCGGCGGCGACATCCTTCACCCTGGCCCCAGGAAGACAACAGAGTCTTCTTGTCTCCCTACTACGGCTACAAGAAAGTGTATCAGTCCTCCTGACTGTCTCATCCTCAATTACAATTACATTTTAAACTTTTTAACTATTCCCTTTTGTGTGGCCTCCCGCACAGAGGTGTTGTGTCAGTTTGCCCCTCTCCCTCGCAGATTTCCTTGTCCACACAGGTTGCCAGTATTTGAGACCTGTCAGACAAGGCCAAAGTCTGGGATTCCTCTGCCCCTCTCTTCCGGGAACCCTTGCCTGCCCGCCTGACTGTCACCCAGTCATGTCCGAGGCTGCTACATTCTTCTTCCTTGGGACTCAGGGGAGTGTCCGGCTCCAGGAAGTTCTCTCCATCCCTAATGCTGCGCAGCGTCTCCACCTGAGATTCCAGCTCAGCTATTTTAAGCTGGAGCTTCCTCAGATGCAGACATTTTCTGCAGATAATATCACCCGGACTTAGGTTGCCCTCCATTAACTCCCACATGCCACATTCCTCGCACATCACCTGCCAGACCATTCTCTCCTATCAAAAAATGTTTCCTATATTATTGTCGGATAAAATGCAACCTTGCACCTATTTCCCCCTCTGCACCTAGTTCCCACTCTCACCCAATTCCTTCTCACTCTGTCCTCAGCTCACTCCGTCCTTAGCTCACTCCGGTTCTCTGTTGGAGTAAGGCTCTCGCAGCTATCCCCTTTCTTATACCCTCTGGATTCAACCTATCTCCCTTTGGTCAGCAGTTTTTTTGTTTAACAATTAACGCCTATATATACAGTCAATTCACTTTACAGCATATTCTGTGAAGCGCTTTGAGACGTCTAGAAGATGTGAAAAGCGATATATCAAATGCAAGGATCATTCTTCTTATTATCATCACAAAAGCACTAGTGGTTACACTGACCCATGTTTTTCCTAATTATTCATGAACCATTTTTGCAGTTGAGATTCCAGGAATTTTTCGTTCTGATCAGAGGGTAACGAATGATTGATTGGAACAGGTGTCAGGAAAGGTGGTCGAGGCCAGGCCACGGGGCTCGTTTACAAAGTGGTTTTAATATACGATATATAAGGAGACAGCGGGATAGGTGTGATGGAAAGAATAGATTGGAACAGGCTCACAGAAAAGGTTGCGCGTATTTGATTTGAAAGCTTTGCAAAATTACTCAACTGTGGATCCCAAAGTCTGGAAAAATACCAGCTACCGTCTAAAATGTTCTTGAACTCTGGCTGGCTTCGGGATTTGGGATAAGGCATCAGTCCAGTGTTAGTATTCATGCCTCAGAGTCAGAAAGATATAGGTTCTTACTTGGGGGAAGAGGGTGAACTGTCCAGATTTAGATATTTGCCTGATCAGGTGAATGTGAAAAGATTAATCTGATTCCCATGTAACCTTCAGGTACAGTATATTGCTTTCTGAAAATAAGCAACCAAACTGTCTGAAGGTCCTATTTTGTGGTGGCCGGATGGAATTAGGGAATTCAAATTATCTTTGTTGAGAAGTTTCCATTTGATTGCTGACCTTAAGAGAATGGCAAATGTGGAGGACAGCTCATGAATATGATATTTGTCAGTATTCCTCTATGCTGCCTGGCTACATTTCAATCCAGTCTTGGATCAGAGTTTCCATATCTATTTACAGTGTTCCGAATGTACATGATGAAACCACCGCTTGTACAACATGCCTTATTCTGTGCTCTCTCTCTCTCTCCCTCTCTCTCTCTCCCTCTCTCTCTCTCTCTCTGCAGCGAAAAAAAACATTTCAAAAAGCTGCGATGTGCTCCCACAATCTGTTGTGTTAATGAACTGAAAATTCAACTGTACTAGTCAGTCCTCGGAGGTTGTTTTAATTCTTGCTGTCCTACTTACATGTATACAGTACCTCAATTCACTTTATAGAATTGTGTGGAGCGCTTTGAGACGACTAGGTGATGTCAAATGCAAGGGTTGCTATTATTTATTGTTATCATTATTATTCTTACCGTGGAGATATTGGGCTGAACAATTCGCAGCAAAAACAACTGGCATTTATGTTAGACGAGGGGTCGTGGACCCGAAACGTTGACTCACTTTTCCTTTCTCCATGGATGCTGCCTGACCTGCCGAGTTTCCCCAGGGACTTCTGTTTTTTGTTTTGCATTTATATTATGTCCCTCATGCAGGGTAGTGTCCCCGAGCCCTTGATGGTGGTGTAATACATCATGAAGCCAGGGAGAGAGGAGAAGTAACCAGAGTGGAGCTCCTGTAGCTCAGTGGGTTAGAGCACTCGCCTTAAAAGCGTGAGAGACCTGTGTTTCGAATCCAAGCAGGTCAGGCCGAAATCTTGGGCAAGTTTCCTTACTCCACACACATAGCTAATAATAATCCATCCTCCCAAAAAACTATAGTAATTTGGTCATTTCAATCCACGACTGTTTGTAGGGACGCTGCTGTGCGCAATTGGCTGCCGCATTTCGCCCACAAATATTCGCCCACAAAAAGTCAATTCACTTTACAGTATATTCTGTGAAGCGCTTTGAGACGTCGATAAGAGGTGAAAAGCTGCTACATCAAATGCAAGGATTGTTATTATTATTGTAGGCACTGTCGAAGAGAAAATGCCTTCAGTCTCGATCTGAAGTTGGAGAAGGAAGGGGCAAGGCAAAGGGATAGTGTAAGAGTGTTCTCGTGTTTTGGGGGCATAGTGGCTGGAAGTGCGGCCACCGATGGCGGAACAGAGGAAATGGGGGACAGGAAGACCAGAGGCAGCGGAGGAAGAGAGATGTAAGGAGTTGGGGAGTAAGCAGGTCAGCAGGGAGGTGTCAGGGCCTGAACTGATTTGCAAACAAGTGCGAGGATCTTGAAAATGGATCCATTCGGCAATAGGGAGCCAGGGGAGTCTGTCTGGGAATGGTGTGATGGGGGGGACGGAGTTTAGTGTGTGGGAGTGCGCGGGCGGCGGAGTTTGGGATCTGCAGCTGCACTTTCAGCCACTTTGTTTGGAACTCCCTGCCTCACTCCCTTTGCCTGTCCCACTCTTTGTCAGTTCACTATCAATTGACTTGACAGTATATTCTGTGAAGCGCTTTGAGACGTCTGGAAGACGTGAAAAGCGCCACATTGAATGCAAGGATTATTATTATTATTATTAATACAGTGTAAATGAACTCACCTGTGATAAATATCACATCGTTCACTGCCATGTAAGTAATTATACTTTGTTTTGGTCACTGGAAACTAGAAAAGAGGTTAGTGATATAATAGTAATAATCCTTGCATTTGATATAAGCTCCTCTTCGAGACGTATCAAAGACCTTCACAAAATACACTGTAGTGAGTTGACTGTATATTTTATGGGCTGAACACAGTAGCTAATTGCCCACAGCAGAGCCTTACAAACAGTCATGGATCGAAGGCGAGCATTTTTATTATATTTTTTAGAGGGAATTATTACCCCCAGACAATCAATCTGCCAATCAACTAACAACCGGGTTCCTATTTACTGCGAGGTAGACAGAGGGTGTGTGGATTAAGAAAACTTGCGCCCTGCCAGGACTCAAACCCAGGTTGCTCGCTTGCGAAGCTCTAATTATTGAGCTACTGGAACTCCACAACACAAGACATCTCCGTCTCTCTCCCTCTCTCTGGTGTAAATAATAACAGAATAACCTTTTGCGTTCGGTATAGCGCCTTTTCACTTCTGGAGGACGTCCCAAAGCACTGTTGGGGTAAGGCGTGAGGATATACTGTGATGTGGACTAGTTGTGTATTTGTCGGTGACTGAGGCAGGCCAATATTGTGCTCAGAAATATCCCCCCCAAATAACCATGAAATGAATTGGGGTTGATTTAGGTCCAGATAAGACCTTGGTATAAACATCTCATTCCAAAGGACGGCATCTCTCTGAAAATCCACCTGACTCCCAGCTCACTGCCATTTGAGTGTTAGCCAAGACTGGTATACACTTTTTGCGAGTTTGGATGTTTGCGTAGGAAATTTTAGCTGCTTTAGAGTTTTTGAAAGAAAATGAAAAGAGCGATCTGGTAACTAGCCCCACCCACATGGCTCAGTGTGGTCAGCTTCAAGCCGGGTGACTGGCTGACTGACTGACTGACTGGCTGAAAGTAACGAGTTTTCTGAGAAACCGCTTCTGCTCTCCACTAAGACATCCACCCACCCTATGGGTGTGTAAGTTAATCGGTAGCACATTGCGATAACGTGCGCCAGTGTCTGGGGAAATTAACGCCAGCAAAGTACCTCGACAAGGAACAAATTTGTCTGGCTACTCGAGACCCGCAGGAGTAAGAATAATATATAATAATAGTCTTTGCATTCGATATTGCACCCGATTGCGTCTTTCGAGATGTCTCTTCGCAGGATATAGACGGTAAAGTGAATTGACTGTACATTTTGTGGGCAAAACGTGGGCCAATTGCGCACAGCAGCGTCCTCCACAAACAGCAGTGGGTTATTCATTCACTTATTTTGTTTTTTTTTAATTTCCCCGTCCTCGGACGCCAGCTTGGGTCTGAAACAATGGCTGTCCGTTGTTGAGAGTTACTCCCCAGAAAAGCTATCTGAAAAGCAACTAGTAACCGGTTCCTACTTACTGCTAAAGTAAACAAAGGCATGTGGAGTTAGAAAAATTTACCCAACATTTCACCCAGCTGAGAATTGAAACCCAGTCACTGGCTTATGGTGGGAGGGGGGGGGCAAATGCTCTAACCACTGAGCCACAGGAAACCCACCCCACAGTGAGCAAACTCAGATGCGGGAACGGAAGCAGAGAAGTGGAGGTGGTTAGGAATTATTTTAAAGGATTTAAACAATTCAATGTTTGTAACCATTTACTGTATTGGGAACAAAAACGAGAGGACCCTTAAATTTGTGGCCCAAAGCCCCCAAAAAAGACTGTTTGGGTTTATACTGTACAGTAAATAAAAGCAAAGAAATTAACAAACCTCTAACCTCTAACCACTGTGTGCTGCTGAAGAGCTCCTAGATGATACAACAGAGAGACAGCAACAAGTGGGGGGGGGCGGGGAAACAGTCTCAAATAAAGATATATTTTTAATATTTCAGTGTTCAAATCAAGAGAGCATTAATAAAGTATCATCGTTCTTCACATTTGAAAGTCGCCCCAAAAGTCAGGACATTGTTAATTCTGAACAACACTCACCTCACGAGTTCGAGACAGAGCTTTAAATTCGGCTGAAACCGAACAAGAAGTTGATTGACCCCCACCCACCCCCACCTCCAGATTGTGAAACTGGCTGTCTGAAAATACTGATTGAAAGTTGGATAACGTAGACGCATTGAAGAGGACGTTAGTCCTTCATGTGAGGAGAAGGCAAGCGAAGGGTGTGGCAGGGA
Source organism: Hydrolagus colliei (assembly GCA_035084275.1). Lineage (NCBI taxonomy): Eukaryota > Metazoa > Chordata > Chondrichthyes > Chimaeriformes > Chimaeridae > Hydrolagus > Hydrolagus colliei. The sequence continues at coordinate 82,986,920 of CM068745.1, read as the reverse complement.
GGGAGTGAATGAAGAGTGGGAGGAGTATCAACATGATGAATGGACCTGAGTGACCTGTTTCCACGCTGTACATTCTTGGTGAAAAAAAACACCCTTTGGTCAAGTGGGTGTCTGATACGTGCAGAAAGCCATTACCACACTTAAGAGTGTCCCAATCAGACAGTTTTACATCTGTACGGGTTTACACCTCTTGATGTTGTCTCAACTCATATTTACTGAGCAGTTTGCAACTGGGGATCTTGTCATCAAATCAATCCAAACTTGCATTTATATAGCGCCTTTCACGTCGAGAGGACGTCCCAAGGCGCTGTACAGTCAGGTAGGGACCAGAGCAGGGAGGGGCAGAATGAAGGGCAGGCGCTCTGAGACGCCGTCCAGCATGGGGGGGCGCTATATAAATCGAAGTTGTTGTTGTTGAAGGAGAGTAGAAGAATTGACTGTATATTTGTGGGTGAAACGCGGCAGCCCAAATTGCGCACAACAGCGTCCCACAAACAGTCATGGAAGTGGGATTAGGGGAGAAAGGGGGTAAAGATGGCAAGGAGAGGGGTCGGGGGTAGGGGAAAGGAGAGCAGGAAAGCCGACTGTATATTTGAGGGTGAAACGCTATTAAAGAGCACTGATAAAGGCTTAAATGATAAACTTACAGTAGATATTTAACAAACCATTTTTTTGTACCTGAATGTTAGCATTGTCGATCAATAATCAATACGAGTTATTTACAAGTTGCCTTTTGCCAACAGGTACAGCCACAGCTTCTCCTCAGCTGAGAAGGAGAGAATAAACCCAGAAACTGGTGAGTAAGTAAGTGATTGACCTTGCCATTCACTGCAATAACACTCTTCCCTTCAACTATCTCAAGCTCCAGGGACATCCGTTGAATTTTCTTGACTCTCCAGGCCAGCTGTTTTTGCCCGAATTCAATTCATTCCTTGTTTTGCTGGAGAAAACACCAATATAATACAGTAATATTGCTAACTCCCTTGAAAATAAGTACAATTAGAAGTAGTACCCAAAACAATTTTGATGAAAAAAATTCCCAAATGTCCCATCGTGATTTTGTCTTTGGATTTTCTATGCCCTTCACGTTTATTTTCATTGTTTCCTATTTATTATTTCCATCTCATTGTCATCTTAAAATCCATTTCAATGTCGATTTAGTTGTTGTCCAAATCCTCCCGATCTTAGCTCTGTGTATCTTTGGCAATGATACCTCGGTTTTCATTCCACACCCCTTGAAAATTCCTCCACCCACTCTAACTCTCAATGAGACAAAACAGCGATCACAAGGCAATTCAACACCTTCACAACATTTCTCAACTCCATTATTGCCTCTTCCCACATTCGCACTCACACATTTATCACGTCTTGGCTTGACTATGACAAACCCCTGATTTTTGGCCTTGCCAACTCTTCCCTCCATAAGTTGCAGGTCATCCAGCCCCACACCAGGCTCTGTGACACCATCACCTCCAGCCTCGCCTGGCTCCACTCACTCCCCCATCCCGTCCATCGGAGAATAGAGAATAGAGTTCACAATCTTCATCCCCACCTTCAAAGCCCTCCACACCCTTGCTCCTTCCTGCCTCTGTGACCTGGCGTTAGCAAAGTTCTGGAATTCAGGTTCGATGGCTTGGTTCAGCAGGCTCCATCCAGCCTGACCATGTCTCCTGCCTAGCCCACCCACCATTCATCAGTCCAGCCTTCAGCCTCACTGCCCCCACCCTTTGGAACTCCATCCAATTTATTGTCGTTCTTCTTCTCTGTTGTTTGTTGGCAAATCTCCAATGAGCCATCTCAATGACATGATAGGGAGCTGTATCAAATGCAAGGATTATTATTAGTATTAATTTGCACTCTGGTGTAACTAACAGCAAAGCCTTTACATTGGACATAGGGCGAGTCTGTTTTTATCAATCATTCTCTATGGCCGTTGCCGGTGGCACAAACGGTAGCTTGGTTTGTTTTGAAAGGGCAAGGCTGCTCTGTTGTGTATTTTGCTTTGGTGTGTGTGTGGTCAGCTCCTGAACAGAACTCCAAGGTGGTTAAACTGGCAGATTTTCTCCAAACTGGACCGTGGCAATAACCCCCCGAGGATAGGGAGACGTGATCGAAACCTTTTGCGACGGCTAGACTTTTAGCGACCAAATGTTTTGATGGCAGGCAGCATTGCCGGACTCACAGAACAAGCAAACACCCCCCTTCCCACCACTCCCACACCCCTCACGAGCAGGTCATCCATTGGCAATTCCAGACCCCAGCACAATCCAAAGCAATATGTTGTCTGGAAGGAGAGAGAGATGGTGCAGTGATGTGAGAACATTGAAAGTATCCATCTCACTCCGTGTCTCAGCAAACAGCATGTACACACCAACAATGTGATGGGGGAATAATCACAGAGGATATCATAGATGATAATCATCTTTGACATAATGTCTTATCGCTCTGTCTAGTTGTCTCACAGGATTTACTGTAAATTGCATACCTCAGCCAAACTAGATATTTTTCATTGTAATTTTTTTTTAAATGATGTGTGGCATCTATGCCTTGACTGTGCTAACACTCCCTTGGAATGGGTGTTAACAATTCTTATATTCTACATAGCACATTTCACATCAGGAGACTATCACAAACTGCTTTGGAGAATACTGTACGTTGTATAATGTGCATGGTTGGATTTGTACGTCAGAATATTGCCTTCTTTTAATGCTGGAATTGCAGTTCCTCCATTTCGGTGGGTGGGAATTCACTCAAATGCATCTAATAATGCCTCGTTATCAGAAGCAGTGGCAGATGAAAGCATTTGTTCAAATCCCTCACGGCTCTGACTTGGCCTCCATCACCGTTAAGCACTCTGAGACGCTACGCTGGGTGGAGGGGGCATTATATATAAGTGCGAGTTGTACTTGCACGATGTGAAAGGCATTCTATAAATGTAATTTAGTTGTTGTAGTTCTTGTTTTCCAGAACTAACAAGCCGCCAATTAAAAAAAAAAATCATATTGTATGTAGTATGTACACAAAACTGACTGCTACCAAAATTGACTGCCTACACAACTGTCATTGCAATTTACAGTAAACCCTGTGAAGTATTTTAGACATTCTCCTGAAGGGATATGCACTTGTAACAAGTAGAAGGATTATTCTTCTTATTATTATTTAAACAGCACATTGGTTGTTTGCAGCAAATAATGGCCGGGATCTGATTTTTTTTTAACATATCCAACATTTCAAGTTGCCTACCGGTATATACTCATTGAGCATCCTCTGTTATTTTATCTGTACACTGTCTGTCCTTAAGATATCAGTCTCCTCGTCCCTCCATCACCCAAAAAAACACCTCTTCTCACACAAAGACAATAGCTGTGGAAAAATGCTCCAGTTTCTCTCGCGCATGGTTGTGTACATGGCTTCATCAAATGTCCACGAAAGGTAGATTTCATAGTAAGTGGTCTCCGCCTGCTCGCCCACAAAATACACAGTCCATTCACTTCACGGGTATATTCTATGAAGAGTGCTTTGAGACACAGTCTAGTGTAGCAGACGTGAAAAGGGCCAAATCAAAACGCAAGGATTATTATTATTATTTATTATTACCAATAGACAAGGAAAGGAAAATGTAGCACAGCGAGAGAGGGAGCCAGTGAGAAAAGCCTCCCAAGTATAGCAAGCTTAAGTTGCTCAATCTGCCAGTTTTAAAAGCCACAGCGTTAACTGGATCATACGCATGCTATATTTAGATCCTGGCTGCAAGGATTTAGTTACCTAGACGGGAGACAGCACAATCAGAGTGAGAGAGTGAGAGAAAGAGAAAAAGCAGGTCCCTGCCTGTTGTGAATAAAAGATGTACAGCAGTGTTTACTGTCTCATCTAATTCACCATGCCGCTGAAATGGAAACTCTACAACAGCCCCGCTGACAGAAGGTTCTTGGTGTCTATTCTCAAGGCTTCCCAGGCAGCCACACTGTCCCCAACGTATATGTAAGTGGCATTTTTTGTTGTCTCTCTCGCAGAAGAAGGGTGGTCTTGTGAGCTGACAATGAGAACACACACACAGACACAGACACACATACACATGCACACACTGGGATGTGTTGTGTGTGTGTTGTGTGTGTGTGTGTGTGACTCTGTGTGTGTGTGTTGTGTGTGTGTGTGTGTATACAGTATGTGTACGTGTGAGGAAGGCTGCATGAGAGCACGATTGTAGGATCCATTGGAAAACGATCGGGAACTTACAAAAACATTAAAAAATATATACATAAATGCAAAACAAAACAGAATGTGCTGAACATTTGAGCGGGGTGGGGGGGGAGGGAGGGGGAAGGAAGGAAGGCTGCGATTGTGTGAAATTATTGCAATGGGGTTGATCCCATGATATCTTGTTATATCTTCCTGTGTTCTGACTGGGTGTCATCTGTCAGGGTCTGGACGTATTTTAATCAAACCTGTTTTTGTCAAAGGGCGTGGGCAGCAAATGTGTTGGGAAAATGCAAATGCGACATCGAAGGCAGTTTTTAAAAGTCAAAGATTGTTTGTTTTGTGAAGTGGATTCCCTATCCGCCCCAAAACTACAGAAAGCTACTGTTTGCAAAAACAAACTTCAGGCTTCCACCGCTGTTGTGACCGCACCACACACTTAACTTGAATTCAAGAATATAGAATATGTAAAGTTTTTTTTTGTGTGTGTGTGTATGTGTGTGCGATGTATACATTACATCGATGTGGAGCTCCTGTGGCTCAGTGGTTAGAGCACTTGTCTTGCAAGCTGGGGAGACCAAGCTGGGAAGCGCTGTGTTCAAATCCAGGCAGGTCAGGGCGAACCTTAGGCAAGTTTCCTTACTCCACACGCCTAATAATAATCCCTCAAAAAAAACACAATAATAAAATTGGTCATTTCAATCCACGACTGTGTGTGGGGGACGCTGCTGTGCGCAATTGGCTGCCGCGATTCCCCCACAAATATATACAGTCAATTCACTTTACAGTATATTCTGTGAAGCGCTTTGGGACGTTGATAAGATGTGGAAAGCGCTATATCAAATGCAAGGATTATTATTATTATTACATAATAATAATAATAATCCTTGCCTTTGATAGAGCGCTCAATCACGTCTTCAGGACTTCGTAATCCGTCCCCCCAAAAAACCACAATAATAAAAATTGGCCATTTCTATCCACGGCTGTTTGTGTGGCGGACGCTGCTGTGCGCAATTGGCTGCTGCGTTTTGCCCACAAACATACAGTCAATTCACTTTACAGTACATTCTGTGAAGCGCTTTGAAACATCGATAAGACATGAAAAGTGCTGCATCAAATGCAAGGATTATTAGTACAGTATTATTATATTCTCGAAGCACTTCACAGAATATACTCTTAAGTGAATTGACTGTGTATTTTGTGGGCAAAAGGCGGCAGCCGATTGCACACTGCATTCTTCCACACACAGCCGTGAAATGACCAATTTATATATTTTTTGATGGAATTACTTTTATCCCCCAAAAAGTGATGTGAAAAATCGATTAACAACTAATGTATAAATATATATGCAAATATCTCTCTCTATATTTATATCTGTACTGTACGATGAATATAACAACAACATGCATATACAGTGTCCTTCACTTGGCTATGATATATAATGCTTAATTTATTTGTGGGATAGATGGAAAATACATTGCAAACACACATATATATATATATATGTGTGTGTGGGTGGGGGGTGGGGGTGGGTGGTATAGGCCGGGAGAGGAAAGAAAAACATCCCCATGTTTGTGCCTATCAGTTGAAGTATGTTGGTGCTTGGAAATAGACCATTGGAGCTTGCAGAGTCAGTGCACGAATGCTCCCAGGTCAACATATAAACAGTTGGGAGGCAGAGTAAAGTTCCTTCTGCTGTCATAATTCCACATAGTAGTTGTTCAGCAGCCTCTGAGCGAGTTGCTAATTGAGTGCCAATTAGCGCTGAATTGAGGGCAGCTTCGGGCTGCAAGACCAAGACCAAGGGAATAAATGAACAAATCACTCCCATTTACAAATTGGGATTCCTACTGTTAATCCGATGTATTCCCCATCCAGAGTAGAGTCCCTGTGGTATGGTCGACGTGACTCGTGACCTGTTTCCCCACGGGCACCTTTGAATATTTTTCTTTGTCACGATTATTCACGTTTTTGATATGAATGTAAAATAAGATAGGTATTAATTATTCTTGCATTTGATAGGGTGCCATATCGTGTCGTTCAGACAAAGAGCTTCACAAAATATACTGTAGAATAATAATAATAATAATCCTTGAATTTGATACAGCGCTTTTCACATCTTATCGACGTCTCAAAATGCTTCACAGAATATACTGTGAAGTGAATTGACTGTATATTTGTGGGCGCAAATGTATTGACTGTGTATTTTTGTGAATGAAACACGGCAGCCAGCTGTGCACAGCAGTGTCCCACAAACCGTTGTGGATTGGAACGACAAATTTATTCTTTTTTTGGGAGGGATTATTATTAGGGCGTGTGAAGAAAGGAAACTTGCCCAGGGTTTCATTCTGCCTGGAGTTGAACCCAGGTTTCTCGTTTGTAAGACGAGTGCTCTAACCACTGAGCCTCAGGACTCCACGTGCAACAACAACAACAACTTCGATTTATATGTCACAAATGCACCAAAATTCCACTTTTAGTATAAACGGTAAAAAAATTTAACATGATATATCTAGTAGTGTACATATTCATCTGGATGAATATATAATATCTATATATCTATACATCAAAACATTCACCATATATTCTGCATGTATATAATAATCCTTGCATTTCATATAGCAGCTTTCCAATGTCTTCGAGACATCTCAAAACCACTTCACAGAAATATACTGTACTGTAAAGTGAATATGCTGTACTGTAAAGTGAATATGCTGTACTGTAAAGTGAATATGCTGTACTGTAAAGTGAATTGGCTGGGTGTTTTGTGGGCAATAGATGGGACATAAATTGAATTTATAGCCTTCCTTCTTTTATGTCCTCTCTCCCCTCCCCTTCCCCCCCCCCCCACACACACACACACTATGCGTTAGCTCAGAGCCCGAGAGAGAAAACCACTCTCAGGCCTATGGAATGCTACTCAGAAATCTGACACAGGGTGTGTGAGGGGGGTGGTCTATCATGCTGATCGATTAAAAATAGATGTTTTCATTACTGAATTACAATGGGACTGCCCATTATAAACGGGGGTCATGAAGATAGCTATTTTTATTCAGCCACCACATGATTGACATCTCTCCTTCTCCTCCATTTCCCCCACCCCACCCCACCCCACCCTCTCTCGTCTCCCAAAGAGCTGAACGAAGATCTTCAGGCTATCCCACTCCCACCAACCCCCAACGCCCACCTGGGTTTCCCAGTTTGTGGCATTAACGGTGCTAAGGTGTACCCAGCGATCAGTCGCACAACCTGGCTGAGGCCGCCAGGTTCCAGCGAGTCTCACACTGGGCTTCAGTTGGGAATGGATATATCTGTGGTAACGCAGGCCGACTATTTATAAAGCATGCTAACTATAGTTCAAGCAACATTTCTGGGAGAGGATGTTTCTTTCTAATGCTGGACAGAGGTTCAGGCATGAGTGAGAGTGAGAGAGAGAGAGAGAGAAAGACCTCAGAAGCCTCTCAGAAACCATCTGTGTAAAAATCACACAAAGTTTGGAGAAAAGCAATAGCTGGCTCACCAATATATAAGAATAATAATAACAACAGTAATAATCCTGGCATTTGGTATAGTGGCTTTTCGTATCTTTTCAACGTCTCAAAGCGCTTCACAGAATATACTGTAAAGTGGATTGACTGTATATTTTGTGGGAGAGCGAAACACGGCAGCCAATTGCGCACAGCAGCGTCCCCCCCCCCCACAAATAGTCGCAGATTGAAAATGACCAATTTTATTATTGTGTTTTTTTTGGGTGGGTGGTATGCACTTTGCCGTGGAGCCTGTTAAACCCAGAGTCCAGAAGAGAAGTGTAAAATGTAAGTGAGGCACTGGCCTCCAAACAACCAATAAGAATAGGAGCTTACATTCACCAAACACCAACTGTGCTGACTTAACCATTCACAAGATCACTGAGGATCAAGATCCTTTCAGACAACACCCACATCCTACCATCCTACAACAGCATCAAGCCGTTTCTTTATTGGATTGAGTACCATGCCTTCAACCGCACTCCCCTCCCAACCTGTTCCAGTCATTAACTACCCTTGGTGGTGGTGGGGGGAGGGCGGGGAAAGAGCAACTTCCTCATGTCGGTCCTGAAATTGCTTTTGATCTCTGAGTCGGACTGAGAGAACGGGAGAGAGTGGCGGGGGTGGGGGGGTGGGGGGGGTGTTAACCAGTGGGGGGGTTTTTTGGGATGCCTTGACCACGATCAACATTTTTTCAATAACCAATTTCCGTGTGTCTTTATTTGGAACAAGCCTCAACCAGTTCAGTGTAAAGGGTAAATAATAATAAATAATAATTCAGACCAAGCCCAAGCAGCAGAGGAATCACATTCACCATAATTTAGGGCAAGAAACACATTCAGGGCGTTTTTGGCTTTGCAAGCGTTTGCACAATATCTCTTGGCAGTGGGCCCAACCTCTCAGTCAACAGACTGAAGAGGAACCCAGGCATTCTGTACAGTTATTCTCTACTTGGATATCGACCCAGAGTTTTCACAGGCACGGGTGGGGGGGGGGGGGGAATTATGTCACAGCCTTAAAATTGTCGACAGAGCAGACACTGTCCACATTACCAATTTAACCCGCATTAAGTGATTAGGACATCAAAGCGAGCATTGATCGGGCGCCTTGGTACGTCCTCCCGACGTGAAAGGCACCACAGTACACAAATGTCATTTGTTTTTCATTTGTAGTGGATCGTGCATTCTTTGTTCAAGACATTCCCGCGACTGACATGTCAATTGGAGTCCTTCTGATAAGGCAATTCCCTGCGTACGTTTAGCGGAGTTCTTTACCCAGTGTAACTCACAACAGTAATATTCCCATGCTGGTACCTGTTATTTAATTGATTGGAATTTCACGTAAGTAACATCCAATTGACTGTACCTTTCTGTTAATCGTGTTTTGTTAACACAATTAACACTAAATACTGTACTTTGTCAAAAAAAACAATCCAGGTCACCGCCATTTACGGTATGAAGCCCTTTGAGATGTCTTCTTGACATGAAAGGCACGGGATCAAACACAATCATTATTCTTAACGATAAGGACCGCACATTCCATCTCTGGTTAAGTAGACCTTTCATCATCCATGCAGCTCACGCGCGCGGTAAGCCAACCTTCTGTGTAGATGGATCGAAATGGCCCCTTGTCCTTTCAATTATGTGACAAAATCACTGCAAGTTTGCAATAACCACCTCTGCGGTAGTATGTATGGTTTTACAGCACTCAGAGAGCAATTCTCATCAGAGAGGAGATTTCCCTGAAGAAGATTACTTGTAACATTTCACGCTAAAAATCAGCAGAGCCTCAGCATTGCAGCCACTGTGGATTTTAAGAGTCTGCGATAGAAATTGACCCGATGGTAATTACCCTTGCATTTCGTCAAATAAAATTACTCTTTTACTTCATAGCAGTTTGCGGCATCGTGCCCAGCGTAAAATTGACTCTCACGTTTGCCCACACCTCGCCGTAAACATCTTGTGAAGCGCTTTCAGATGCCTCAACAACACGAGATGCATCTCGGTGTCTCGACCAACAATCAATCCCTTGTTGGACACGTGCCATGTGCTAATCGGCAGCTGCGGTAAAATGCACTTTGCGGGAAATATCCTTCCAACGTGACAAGCAATCATCTCAAAAGTGCAAGGATTAGAGTTAATCATTTTATACAACAACAACAGCAGCGCGTGAGGAAGTCTCAAAGCGCTTCATGTCGTGCAGTGAAGTGACTGCTGTGCGCGTGTGCCTTCAAGCACAGCCACCACCTATGGCAGCAATGAGCTGTGAAGCATTTTGAAACGTTTTAATGCAACAGACCCTTATATAAAATGCAATGATTATTATATTATTAACTCGCACCTTGCCAGAGATGGACAGATTCACATACTGTACCTAGTTTACATTTACTTATAGTGAAAGGCCAGGCCTCTCTGCTCCCCGCACCTACGGAAACACAAAAACTCGGGCAGTTTCTAGTACAGTCATTCCTTTATAAATCAGATAGAAATTGATAGTGAGTCATTTGTCATATTTGTTTAAAAACCAGTCAGTGTCTTAATCCGTAAAAAATAAAATAGAAGCATATCAGTGTTTCTCCTAGAAGAGGGAGCTAGGTCTAGCAGTTTGAGTGCGAGTGAGATGTTTTTTGAGTCACTAAAGTTACCAAAGTCTTTTACAGCTGATCAAGCAGGTCAGGCGGAGAGATGTGCACATATTAATTTTCCCCGGAGCCGAGCCAGGGTTTGATGAAAGGAAAGGGGTTGTGTTACATCCGCAGAGGCAGTGTAGTGTTCTTCCCAAGGTGATGTACCCAATTCTTACACATTTGCAAAATGAACCTTTGCTCACGGTTCAGAGATAACGGACGATTTGAGAAAGAGAACATCTGAGAAGTGATTGCATGATTCTATCAGTCTATGATAAGTCTGAGGAGATAGCTATTGGGAAATTTTGTTTGAAATGCAAAGCTTTTGGAAAGCTACAGAAATATTCAGGCAATACAGTACAGTACTACAAAGTAACTCTCTCCACCACACCCTTCTACACTCCCATGGGAGCTTTTGAGTACAGTACAGGTACACTTCACTTAACATTGCTTCGGTCAGTGTCATTTCGTTATTACGTCGCTGATACATAGGGGAACGTATATTCATTTAACTTTGCGATGTTCGCTCTTATGTTGTCCGTGAAGGGTGGAAAAGAAAATCTACTTTGGGTAGTGTATGTCGCACTTTTCGCGAACGCAACTGCAAGGTTAAGCGAGGACTGAGGGTAGTTTCTTTGTCGTTGCTCTCAATGACAGACTATGAGGTTTTAACCGATTAACTCGATTAGCAGCAGCAACCCAACATGTACACTGGGGTGCCCAAGTCTTGGCTCTTGCTAAGCCTACCTTAAACACTCTCAAGGAATTATACAAGCGTGGTTTGTGTGTGTTCCTCTGTAGAGAGAAAAAGTGCGCTTTCCAATCCAGATATAGAGCATAAATTCCATGCATTGGCAGGATACACAAGCCGAACTCTCAGTCTGGTTTAGTTTGAGGGACTGTATGTGGCAGACACTAGGCTGACTAAAAAAAACAATGGTGAAAAATATCTTCTACATCTCACCCCGATCGTTGAAGGCGTCAAGATCCGAATATGTGATTGATACCGATGTTTGAAACCCATTCGGCATAAATTTCTTTGCTGAGACGGTTTGTGGGAAGGGCTGTTGCGGTGATGACTGCTGCTGTCAAAACCCGTGTCACTTAACTAAACCCTCGTCTCAACTGTTTGTACTTTCAGTTCTCTACTCGAAGAGGACACACTTGCCCTGAAGGTGTCCGTAGCGTGTAACAGCATGGGGGTGGCCACCTACCACCAGCCCGCCGCTTCTCCTGGAAGTACCCAAATCTTCAGCAGCGATGTGCACAGCTGTACGGTTTTGGAGGTACCGTAAAATTGAACACAGTTCTATGGCACTCCTCGCTAGACAAAACCACTTGTCAATTTCATATCAGATGATTCTATGTCATAATACAATCTGATCAACTTCCCTGTTCCGGACTAGTGTCTGTGGACCTTGTTGTAAAATGTATGTCTGTGTTAAAAACACATTCTCATTACTGTATTATCTGCAACGCCGTTCAAGGCCTTGAAATGTTACAATAGGATCTCCCCCCTTGGCCCTTTCTGGTATGAACATTCCCAGCCTCCGTTGCTTCCCTTGTAGTGTAGGTATTCCAGTTGGTTGAGCTTTATGGCCTACTCTCCTGCTCTAGTGTCAAGATGACCCCTAATGTCACCAAAATTTGGTGACCAAAATGTATGTTTCGCTTGGAGTAGTTTGGGCTCTCTTAACAGAAAAGTCTCTTCTACCCAGGCTGGCAATCATTAACACCCAGGGAGTGCTCACGTAAAACCAATGGCTGATGAACCAAATAATCCCTGATAAACAGTTTGCCTTCAGAGGCAACTGGCATTTTGAAGATGGCCCCGGATCAGATTCAGAGGATGATTTCATAGTTGGCATTTGCAGAGTCGGGTTGAGTTGACAGCACAACACTCTGAGGCCCATGATATTTACACTGTGATACTTACACATTCACAGATCAGCGTTTGTCACACGCCATCTCTGGAGGCTTCTCTCCTCAAAGAGCCGGCACAGACTGGATGGGCCGAATGGCCTCCTTTTGTGCCGTATGGTTCTATGATTCTCTTTCTCCAATAATGACAATCCTTGCATTTGGTATATGTATCACGTCTTCTAGACGTCTCAAAGCGCTGTACAGACTAATACTGTAAAGTGAATTAACTATTTGGTGAAACATGGCAGCCAATTGCGCACAGTAGCATCCCCACAACAGTCGCGGATTGAGATGACCAATTTATTATCTTTTTTGAGGGATTATTATCAGGCGTGCGGAGTAAGGAAACCCGCCCAAGGTTTCGTCCCTGTCCTGCCGGGAATTGAACCCCCAGGACTCTCGATGGTGAGGCGACTGCTCTCACCGTTGAGCTACAGTACTCCTTTGCATTAAAAAAAATCGCATCAGAGAGAGCAGCGAATCACAAAGGCGAGCCTTCCAGCAGCCTGGCAACTGAGGGCCAGTGAACTATTTCCCTGATCAGCTGCAAAACACGTCCTCACAGACCTGCTACAGCCTTTTGTTCAACTTCACATCTGTGTCTCTCAACACGGCTCCCAGTCTTTCATTAATATTTATTCAGCCTGCCATGGTTACAGTGAAGGCTAAACCAGCATTTTACAGCTTGATTAGCGAGTATCGATCCTGCACCTCTCCGACAGGGTCGCTTTTGCTTCAGACCATCTGTTTTCCTTTCCCACTAGCTTTCTCACCCACCGAGAGTTTTGCTTCTAGCTCTTTCATGGGGGGAAAAAACCCCACAAGGTTAACTTGTAATATTGTCCTTACACACCTATCTTATCGTTATAGTGTACAGTACATGCTTTGCAGCGCTTTGGGACATCCTCCCGACGTGAAAGGCGCTATATAAGTTCAGTTTTGTTGTTGTTGTTGTTGTTTGCCCTCTCTCTCTCTCTCTCTCACTTTTTTTCTCAGTGTCTTCTTTTCCTTTTTCTGAAAGCGTCATCTGACTGTATATAACAGCAACAACTTTGATTTATATAGTGCCCTCCACGCCGGATGGCGTCTCAGAGCGCTCATATATATATAGCAAGGATATACAGCAAGGATCACACAATGCATTCAGTATTTGATATTGCTTTGTTCATTGTAGGGGTGGGGAGTGGGGGTAGTCACGTTTACCAGAATTGATCTCTTATCAATTTGGTGACAGACTCTCCTAACTGATTGATATCTTACATACGTGCCTTGGGTGCAATGGCATTTGACTTCTCCTGACGTCTCGGTCGCTGAAACAAGCTGAACTTGGAGCTGAACTGAACCATTCGAATGAAATGGCTCTATTTCCCCTTCCCAACCTGGTAACCCACTCCTGAACTTTATTCCGAGATCCCTGTGAGGTGTGTGCGTGTCTTGTGTGTGTACACATTGGGCGAGGATATAGTTTGTCTTGGGCCGTGATTATTCCTTGACTGCATTTATCCTCTTGGCGAACGTAATGAAGAATTCTCACTAACGGCGAGGTGGGCAGAGAAGGTACCCTTGGAACCACAAACAGTGAGAGGAGTGAGGAGTCCAAAAAATGCCTTTGAGAATGAGAGAATAAATAGAAGTAGGAAGTCCTTCAACTAGGTGTATGGAAGGACAGAGGGGAGGAAATTAGGAGACGGATTTGGTAGGGTGTGTGGGAGTGCTGGAAAAACGAAAACAATGCAATTTCTTTGCTTTCTTCTCAGGGGTTTAACAACCTGAGGACCAATAGTTTACTCTGTGATGTTACCTTGGTGCCAGAGGATGGAGATGAGCGTTTCCCAGTTCACAGGGCCATGATGGCATCTGCCAGTGACTATTTCAATGCCATGTTCACAGGCAAGTATCATTGTTCTTATTCTTAAAAGAGTCATGTTTCCAGTGCAGTGGATTCAGCTTCTCTGAACTCACTAAGAACTGCTTCATGGGGGGTGGGTGGGGTGGGTGGAGGAAATTGGAGGAAATCTCATGGGTTGCAACACTAATCCCTTTTAAAAAAAATTAATGTGATCATTTTGTTCTTTCTTATTACTGTACTGGGACTTTGTATGAGCTGTCCAATGTTGTGCTGGTCTTTAAGTCAATGGTTAACCCTCAAAGGCGATTGTATTTTATAGGCAATATGCCCGTATATTTATGGAACACAGGTTTGGATACTGAAGTGTGACGAAAAATTTCCTCACCCATCAGACGCTGGCTGATCCAACACAAAACATGAGAGCTACAGATCTGAGTTAGATAGAGCAGAGCTTTCATGTCCTGTCACCTTTGTGTTTCATATTGATACTAGTCATCACATTGTGACTGGGACAGAAATGGTTGCAAGTCCTCACACTTTGGGAATGTAGCTCAACCCACAGCTCAGCTCTAAAGTTCATCATCCCATGACTGCATTTAAACATATGATCTTTAAAGGGAGCACTGCTGTTCTCGTGAGTTATACAAAATAGAAATCTGCTCGGTTTCACTTTCTAAGACTCCAGTGCGTCTCAATCCTCGGTGATTTGAGTTGCAAACAAGAGTGAAAAATTGTGTCTTTTTTTTCCAGTTACACCCGAATATATCACACATTTCCAACCAGTAAAATGGGATTTCAAAGAGGGTTTCTCTCTTAGTTATCTTGTTTTATATTTGTTTATTATAGTATCTAAATAATTCCAAAAAATTGAACTGGCTTCTTATCCTTATTATTAATTTGTAGGGGCTGTGGGGGGGGGGGGGTGGGGGTTGTCAATGGTGGAATCCACCTATCCTTTATTTGACTCATTCACTTAATCGCTAATTAATCTCAGTCTCTAGAGTTCTCATTCAAGAGGTTTATTTTACGTAAAAAGTGCTGGATGTTGTCATAATACAGATCCCAGGTCCAAGGTGTTTTGGTAAAGCAGAAGTTGCATTGGGAGTTAACCCAGATAACACATGACAAACCACTAAGATAGTCTCAGTATCCACATATTCATGTCCAACACTTTGAGACGCTACCTCATGTGAAGATGCACTATATATAGAGGTGACACAAAAAAGTTGTGGAAATCTACCCCTATAGTCCATCTAAAAAAAAATCATTTCTTTTTAAGACATTGAAAACCAATGTAAATGCGAGTGACTTTTTCGACATTTGAGAAAACCCTCCCCAGCCTTATCCCACCTCACCCCTCCACCAAAAAAATTTAAAATGAGATGTCAAGTCACCTGGGTCGAACCTGGTTGATAGCTTGTCAAAAGAAATGTAGACCAAACGAACTGGAGAAGGAAGAGAATGAAAGTCTCTCCTGACTCAGGTTTTTGCTGGGCAGCAGCACATCACTTCTGTTCAGCTCTGGTTGAAATCCAAACGTAGCCTGAAGACAAGCAGATCCCATATTCTGTTAAAAAGTGGGAGAATATTTGCAACCCCTTTTTTGAGTTTGGCACCAACAGATGGATGCAGTGAGAATTTCCTGAACTGTAATAAAGCACTCTGGGAACATAGTAATGAGAGTGGATTATTCAACTCTCTTTGAGCCTGTTCTGCTATTTTATTGGATTGTAGCAGATCTTTTAAACGCACTTCCCTACCTCTCTACCTACCTCCCTCCAAACCCCCCCCCCCCTCCCACCCAACCCCCCCACAATATTTCTTAATACCCTTGCTTCTCAAGTATCAGTCCAGATTTTCACAGCCTATTTGGCATGTAGGATCGCTTTTAGTCCGATCGAGTTGGTTTAGTCCCAGCTTTTAACATTATTTGGACTCTCTAGAGAAGAGGTTGATGGGAGCATTTCATTTCACAACCCTGTAATTCCTGGTACTGTAATAAAATTGGTTTCAGGCGGGATGAAGGAACAGGAACTGATGACAATCAAACTGCACGGAGTGAGCGGGATAGGATTGAAGAATATCGTAGAATTCATCTACACGGCCAAGATGCCTCTGAACATGGACAACCTCCAGGACACCCTGGAAGCGGCCAGTTTCCTGCAGATCATGCCTATCCTGGAATTCTGCAAAGAGCTCCTGATTTCCCAGGTTTCAGTACAATACACAATAAATTGAGCTTTCGCTTTTGATAAAGGCGCCTCTTCACGCTTTGTGAAGACACACTCAAGATGCTTCACAAGAGTGACTGTGAAGGGCGGCAAACAATCAATCAACCAATCAATCAATCAAAACTTACATTTATATAGCGCCTTTTACATTGAGAGGACGTCCCAAGGCGCTGTACAGTCAGGTAGGGGCAAGAGCAGAAGGGGTGGGGATCGGGGCAGGATGAAGGAGAGTAGGAGAATTGACTGTATATTTGTGGGCGGAACGCGGCAGCCAAATTGCACACAGCAGCGTCCCCACAAACAACAACAACAATTTACATTTATAGAGCGCCTTTCACGTGGGGAGGACGTCCCAAGGCGCTGCACAGGAGGCGTGTGACCCGAGCTGGGAGGGGAGTGTTTGGGAAGGGGTGAAACACGAAGGGGAGGTAAAAGATTTCGGGGTGGAACAAAAGGCACGAAGTGGGATCAGGGGAGAAAGGGGGGAAAGAGGGTAAGGGGAAGCGTAGGGGGGGAAGGAGAGCAGGAAAACCGACTGTATATTTGTAGGTGAAACATTTCCTGCAGGCAAAACACAATAGCTAAATTGCAGGCAGGATCTTGAGATGGATCTTGAATGAGATGAGGGAGGGAGGGAGGGAGTCAAAGGGCTTCCATGATAGAATGTTGATATCATGATGTCATGTAAATATGTAGTCCCATTGCTGATAACATCTGAATGAAGTAAAGTGCAGTTTTAACGTGGGTCACTGCTCCCCTGCAGAGTTTATTTCACAGAGTTTATTTATGTGAAGTCCTGTAGCTCAGTGGTTAGAGCACTCGCCTTACAAGCGTGAGACCTGTGTTCAAATCCAGGCAGGTCAGGGCGAACGCTTGGGCAAGTTTCCCTACACACCCCATGTCTAATAATAATCCTTCCAAAAAAATAATAAAACTGGTAATTTTCAATCCGCGACTGTTTGTGGGGGGGACGCTGCTGTGCGCAATTGGCTGCCGCAATTCGCCCACAAGTATACAGTCAATTCACTTTACAGTATATTCTGTGAAGAGCTTCGAGACGTCTTGAAGACGTGAAAAGCGCTGTATCAAATGCAAGGATTCTTCTTCTTATTATTAACAGGCCTGAACTATAGGATGAGTTTACGTTGTTTCTTGTTGGCTACCCTCCCTTCAAACTGTCAAACCCTTTTCCAGGTGTGCCTTGAGAACTGCGTGGAGATCGGACGCATCGCCAGCTCTTACCACTTGACCGAAGTGGACGATTACATCAAGGACTGCCTCCTGAAGAACTTTGCCGACTTGTTGAGCAACGGGGACTATGTCAAACTCTCGTACGACCAGCTGGCCTTCGTGCTCAGCAGCGACAGCCTCCAGAACTGCCCGGAGCTCGAGCTGTTCCAAGCGGCTTGTCAGTGGCTGAGGCGGGAGGAAGGCCGCATGCTGTTTGCTGCCAAGTTGATGAAGAACATTCGCTTCCCGCTGATGAATCCTCAGCAGCTGCTGGACCACGTCCAAACGGTGGAGTTCATGAGAACCGACACCACGTGCGTCAACCTCCTACTGGAGGCCAGCAATTATCAGATGCTGCCGTACATGCAGCCCGTCATGCAGTCGGAGAGGACGCAGATCCGCTCGGTCGAAACTCACCTGGTCACTCTGGGAGGCGTCCTACGCCAACAGCTCCTGGTCAGCAAGGAGCTGCGCTTGTTCGACGAGAGGAGCCAGAGTTGGAAGTCCCTGGCCGCCATGGACGCCCCCAGGTACCAGCACGGAGTGGCCGTCATCGGCAACTTCCTGTTTGTGGTCGGGGGGCAGAGCAACTACGACACCAAGGGCAAGACCGCCGTGGACACCACCTACAGATACGACCCGCGCTACAACAAATGGAAACGCATGGGTTCCTTGAACGAAAAGAGGACGTTTTTCCACCTGAGCGCCCTCAAAGGACATTTGTACGCAGTCGGGGGCAGGAACATTGCTGGAGAATTAGGTAACGCTTTCACTCGTTAGACAATCAAGGCAACTGAATGGTTCAGTCGGGTCCCCATTGAGCAGCTCTAGCGAGCATTGTTAGTGCGTCGTGGGGAGGAGGTGGCTTCTTCTGGGACTGAGAACTTGGTGCCATTGGCAGGACTCGTGTCTGAGGGTTTGCAAGCTCAGGTCTCACGTTTTGAACTCCCAGTCGGGGTTCGCGCTGCAATGGCGTGCTGGAGGATTGAGTGCTTCACTGTTAGAGGTGACTTCCTTCAGATGAATCATTAATCTGGGGCGCCATTCGCTTGTCGAAGTGTGCCCTCCATGTCCCCCCCACACCAACGCCCGAACCACCCGACCATCGGTGGCTGGGCTTTCATCCTCTCTCTCTCTCTGCCACCCCCCCCCAACTCTGGAACTCCATCCCACAGCCCCTCAGCCTCGCTTCCTCCCTTTCCTCCTTCAAGGCCGGTCTCAAGACCTTCCTCTTCGACTGCGCCTTCTGCTGATCTCCTAACTCTCTCCCTCCCCTCCTAACTCTTTCCCGACCCAACCGTTCAACACCTTGGGACGTCCTCCCGACGTGAAAGGGAGGTCTCCCGACTCTATAAATGTCATGTTGTTGTTAAAGTTCCGATCGCACGTCTTGATAAGAGAAGGAAGTTTCTCCCTGTTAACTGGTATCATCTCCAAACCACTGCATTTTAACAAAGTTTGACTCTTATCAGAGTAAGTTGGACCATGACTAGTTTGCGAGTGGGTGGGGTGGTGGGTGTGAGGCAAAGGGTTTGTGATAAACAACTCACCTTTAATTGTTACTGTACTTAGCTAGCCTGAGCTTGTACTATTAAGGGATTTCAATAGCTCATTGGGATGAAAGCAGTTGTGCTTATCAAGCTGCAATTGATTCCATTGAGAAGCATTAGATAGCTCCAGCAAGCATCTGTGAGGATAAAATCCACCTAATTCAAAACTCTGCCACCCGCATACTCACCCGCACCAAGCTTCGCTCCCCCATTATCCCAGTTCTTGCCAGACTTCCCTGGCTCCCTATCCCTGAGAGGATCGACTTCAAGATCCTCACCCTTGTCTTCAAATCCCTCCACTCCTCTGCACCCCCCTATCTCTCTGATCTCCTCTCCCCCCAAACCAGCTCCCGTTGCCTTCGCTCCTCTGGGTCTGGCCTCCTCCATGTCCCCCCGAATCCTCCGCTCCACCCTCGGCGGCCGTGCCTTCAGCCACTACCCCCCGAGGCTCTGGAACTCCCTTCCTCACTCCCTTCCCCTCGTCCCCTCCCTCTCTTCCCAGTTTCAGATCACAAGCTAAAGACCTTTCTCTTCGACCGCGCCTTTGGTCACCTTTCTCCCCCCTGCCCCTGGCTTGGTCCCAGGATCCGTTATTGTGAAGCGCTCTGAGACGCCGTCCGGCGTGGAGTGAGGGAGGCGAGATAAATCAAAGTTGTTGTTGTTGTTCTAGACAGGATTTTTCAATGCTGTGTCTCTAGCGGTTGAAATCTTTAATAAGAAACCAAAACATAAAAAAAACTCCGGTTTGCATTTGTCTCTATTTTCATATCAAACAAGAAAGAGAGATAGCCATTAGCAAGATCAGAAAGAGAGTTCGGGGTGGGGGGGGGGGGGGGGGGGAGAACTTCTTTAGACATAGGATGGTGACATTGTGGAAAGCCTTGGTTAAAGCGGAAAGCATCAATGAATTTAAGAGGAAACTTGAGAGAGAGAGGGAGAGAGAGAGAGAGGAAATAATCTTCCTTGCCTTTAATCAAATACAGATCGCCACATCACTTTACACTATGTCCTGTGAAGCGCTTTGAAAAGTCTCGATGACATGATAAGGAAGTATATCATATGCAATGATTATTTCCCATTGAAATTATTCTGGTGATGTTTTAACCAGATACATCCAGCAGTGTTTAGTACAGTGAAGGGTGAGTGACCTCTGGTGTGACCTTGTTTGAGAATAACAAGTAAAACAACAACAACAAACTTTGATTTATTTGGCCTCCCTCACTCCACGCCGGACGGCGTCTCAGAACTCTTCACAATAGCGGATCCCGGGACCGAGCCAGGGGCAGGGGGAGAAAGGCGACCAAAGGCCCGGTCGAAGAGAAAGGTCCTCAGCTGTGACCTGACTAAGAAGAGAGGGAGGAGGGAGAGGGGAAGGGAGTGAGGAAGGGAGTTCCAGAGCCTTGGGGCGTAGTGGCTGAAGGCACGGCTGCCGAGGGTGGAGCGGAGGATTCGGGGGGGACATGGAGGAGGCCAGACCCAGAGGAGCGAAGGACTGTAGGACCTAATTTACAATATTTCTTACTAGGAATCCTTACTAAGGAACCTGACTTGGGCAACTGGGGTTCCGTCCAGCAACCAAACGTCCATGGCAACAGTCTCCAAGAACACCATTGAGACCACAATCCATTGAAGCAGCAGAGTGGGGAAATTCACTGAGCGGAGTAGTAAATGTAGCGGAACAGTTCCCTAGGGAGACACTGGAAGCAGAAAGCATTGATGCAAATTAGATAGGTGTCTTTTAGGAAATAATATCTTGGGATAGAGTACAGAGTTTGGGACATGATATGTGCAAAGTGCTATGGGAGGCCGCCCAGCATATAAATGCAAGCTGTTTTTGTTCTTGTTGACTGCCAGGATTCTGGAAGATAACTAACTGGATCTTATGCTTTTATGTTCTTCAGCAAATAATATAAATTAGACCCGTGTATTTTTCCTGGTGTGACCGGTTGGTTGATCGAGCGCATTTGTTTGGTTAAAAAGTAGTGAAAGGCCGATGCTTGTGAGCGGATGAGGACGTATCTCATTGAGTTTGAGATGCCCCTCCAGATAGTGGTTGGCTTTCTGAGAGTAATTGCAGCAGTCTCTGGGGCATAGCAGACCGAGACCGAGACCGAGACCGCCCTGAGATTAGAATCAATCGTACCTGACGGCTGGAGTGGAGCTGATCAGCGGCTGGGTAGATTTTTTCGTGTTGTGCGTCGGCAGCGGTGTTACGATGATCTCTTGTGATACGAATCCACCATGAAAGCCTGGTGAAGGAATTCCCTTCGATGGCACTTGTGGGGAAACGTCCCCATTGTTTCGAGATTAACTGTCGCTTTCGACAAGAGGGGGGGGGGGGGGGGAGGCGGTAACCTGTTTCGCTGAACCCTCTTCAATCTAAGGGAAGTCGTACAAACCAGTAGATTGATGTGAGTGATTCTGTTGTTGGTGTTGTTTTATTGTAGCCACAGTTGAATGCTATAATCCATCAACCAATGAGTGGACGTACGTGACCCGAATGCGTGAACCTCACTATGGACATGCGGGGACGGTTCATGGGAAATACATGTATATATCAGGTCAGTAACAAACAAAGCTACATGATTGGCAGGGAAACGTCTTCCCCACTACTATAAATGGCTTACACTGGGGGCTTAAACATTGGCCATTGGGAAACTAACGTAACATTCGCAATACTATACTCCTCTGGTTTCTCAAAGTGTTGTGCTTTGCAGATGTTATTGCTAGCGTTACTGACTTTTTGAATAGTGCCACGGCATCCTTAATGTCCACCTGGTGAGACAAACACGTGTCCTTCAAGGCTCGTTTGTCTGTTTGTCTGATCAGGAAGGACATAAAAGGTCCATCTACGTGTCACTGACTCGCCAGGGTTGGCCCTGAGGTGATACACTTGGTGGGGGAGGGGGTTCAAGCCTAAATCCCTGTCTTAAGACCATGATAATGACTTGGGAATCCTTCCTGGTTTTAATAACCAGATGTTTGAGGTTATTGTTGAACCTGACAGGCCAACCTGTAAAAGACCAGAGGCCCAAACAGAGCTTTGTGTAGCTGGGGAAAAAGGTTAAACCTCCAACAATGCTGAATTTTGCCAGCAACACTAATAATAATCCTTGTATGCGATAGCAGCTTTTCACATCTTCTAGACGTCGCAAAGCGCTTCACAGAATATACTGTAAAGTGTACATTTATGGGAGAAACACAGCAGCCAATTGCGCATGGCAGCGTCCCCCACAAACAACCGTGGGTTGAAATGACCAATTTTAGTGGGAGGGATTATTATCAGTCGTGTGGAGTAAGGAAACTTGCCCAAGGTCTCACCCTGACCTGGAATCGAACCCAGGGTTCTCTCTCACTTGCAAGGCGAGTGCTCTAACTAACCACTGAGCTATAGGAGCTCCACAAGTCCCCCGTTAGCGCTTTTTTTTTTTTACTTCAGGTGGGATCACCCACGACACATTCCAGAGAGAGCTGCAGTGCTACGACCCGGACACCGACAGCTGGTCTCAGAAAACCGAGATGTCCACCGTGCGCGGCCTACACTGCATGTGCACCATCGGCGACCGCCTCTACGTGATCGGGGGGAACCACTTCCGAGGCACGAACGACTACGACGACGTGCTGAGCTGCGAGTACTACTGCCCCAGCGCGGACGACTGGACGGCCATCGCCCCCATGCTGAGAGGCCAGAGCGACGTGGGGGTGGCCGTCTTCCAGGACAACGTCTACGTCATCGGCGGCTACTCCTGGAACAATCGCTGCATGGTGGAGATCGTGCAGAAGTACGACCCGCAGAAGGACGAGTGGGAGAAAGTCTTCGACGTTCCCGAGTCTCTGGGCGGGATCCGGGCCTGCACCCTGACCGTCCACATGCCAGAGGAGGAAACGGGATCTCCGTCTGAGGAGTCGCCACTCTTACCCCTGGTCCCTTAGCGGGGGGTGGGGGGGGAAGGGGGGGGGGAGGGGGGGGGGAGGGGCGGGAGGTGGGGTCGGACGCCAGATCCTGACCGGTGACTGCCACGGATTTTCCATCCTGTTGCCATCGACGTGTTACGGGTTTACCGTACACCGATAGTTTAACAAAATATAGGCTCCTTTGCCGCCTGATTCTAATGTCCTTTCTCCCCATTCAAGACGACACAGGGAAAATATCCTTGTAGCTATCCAACATTGTGGAATAAATCCCCTTCTCCCCCCTACCCACCCACCCTCCCTCCCTCCCTCCCCCACCACCGTGTTTCCTTTGAACAGACTTCACCGAAGTATATTCACGCCAAATACAGTACCATAGGTGCAACGCAGGCCTGCGAGCCAGTGATCACTCACACAAGGCAATACGTTCACGTCATGATTCCAGGCTACAGACCCTTATGTTATCAGCAGTTCCGTAAGAGGCTCCGTTTTGTGTTCCCACCGGTTCTGTATATTTCCAACCGTTTGTGTGCGGAAAGAAAACAAACGCTCTCCTTCCAAACCCATACATACACACCCACCACCCCCCCCCCCCCCACACACACACACACACACACACACACACACCACAAATGAGCGCACACACAAACAAGCGCACACGTACACTGCATGCGCCTACTACACACTCCTATGCTGATTAGCTGCAGCTTTGTGAATTGCTGAGGTAGTTAAGTTATTTGTTTGAAGTGCGAGTTATTCGGTTTGCATTCTTTTTAGATATAGAAAAAAAAGAGAAAAGTCGATTTGCATTTTTTGTTCAGAAAACACAACTTTGAACAGCAGCAGAAACAATAAATGGTTGGAACAGTGTCGGTCATCTCTTTTTGTTTATTCCCCCAAGTATTTGTGTGGGCGCCCCCCTCCCCACCTCCCCCCTGATGTACTCTCTGAGTCCAATTGCTGGGTTAGAGAGAGCTAATCCACAGCACTGCACAGCACTGCAGGAACTGAATGGGCGTCAGGTCACTAGAGCAGATTTTTATTTGTGAATCAAAACCGACGTGACGGAGAGATGGGTTTTAAGTAGGTTTTAAATCCACATTTTATCCTTTTGCACAACCCGGGCGGTTTAACTACCCATTCCCTTGAAACAAAATTGCTAATCAAGCCGATGATCTTAAATTCGAATCAAAGATTAATCGTCCCTGCTTTTTATGCTTCCCACCAGATAAGCATTTCTGGTGCAAAGGCACCAGAAATACGTCAACGATACCGAGGAAAAAACAAGTCTCAAATAAAACGGGTTTTAATAATAAAAAAATAAAGAATAAATAATAATAATATATGTTCTTCTCTTTCATTTTATTCCTTCTTGCATCCCCCTCCCCCTCCCCCTCGCTCGTGTTTCGCACAATGCCCCACAATTAGTGCCATCACAGGTCAAGTATCACACTTTATCCCATTTTCTCTCGCTCCCATTTCCTCTGGCCATCCACCCCCACCCCCACCATCGGTTTGCATTTTGATATACAGCAGATAGCACCTTATCGCTTCGCTTGAGATGTTTTCTGAGCGCGATACAGGAAAACGGATCGACTTGTGTATTCCGTGGGAGAGCCAGCCAACAGCTGCCAGTTTGGACGCAGAGACATCTATTTCTAATTTGGGGGGAGGGGGGAACTGTAGGCCAGGACACCCAAGAGAAACTCCTTTCTCCCCGTGTGTGTCTGAGAGTGCAACGCAGGCCAAAGGCACTGGCTGTTGGATGAAGCCTCAGGCTGAGAGTATAGGATCGCCAACCTCCAGGCGAGGTCTGTCTCAGCAGTCAGCCTAGGGACAGTCCTCCTGACGTGAAAGACTGATATACGGTATTACAGGTGCCATTTTGTTGGCTGTTGTGTTGTTGTTGTTGTTGGCTGTTGTATCGGAGGCAAGATTGCTGCCACCGAGCTAGGCTGACGCACAAATTTCAGTTATTTAGCAAGTTTCAGTGCTGTGCAAGCAGCAGTCCACTCAGCCCATGTCCTATCGTTGCATGACTGTACAGCGCCTAGGGACGTCCTCTCGATGTGAAAGGCGCTATATAAATATGAGGATCGATTGACTGATTGATTGATTGACACTGTGTCAGCCCATCAATATGCCTTGTCACCGAGCTACTCTAGCCTGTTATCTGAAATGTAAATTAATCTCTGATAATGTTATTTTCTCAGTGCAATTTGTTTTCCTGTCAGATGTATTGATTTTTATTTTTAACGGAGTTTGTGTTTCATACGATTACTCTTATTGTCTGGAATTGTTCTGAAGGTTGGGTCTTCACACATACTGTGTCCTGTGTAAGAGTGTGTACCATCTAAATCAATAAAAACAATTTTCATTTACAAAAAAAAACTGGACTTAAAGAAAGAAGATCTTCACCAAGGAGATCTGCATTGCATATTGTTCATCTTGAATCCTCTGGACTATAAGGGGTTTGAAGAGGAAGGTCTTTACTAATGATCTGAAATAGGGCATGGAGAGAGCAAGGTGGGGGAGATTCAGGGAGAGAGTTCCAAAGTTTCAGGGGCTGTTACCCTTTCATGTCATTTAGTATTAGCTTTTTTTAAAAAAAATTGGGACATACTTCCAATCTGGTTTTCTACATGGATTCTACAGTAAGGAAATCAAATGGGGACTTTTTTCCGGTAACTGAAAGCAAAAAAAATCACGCAGACTCAGTGAATCCAGTTCCAGTTCTCTTGCGAACTGATCTCGTGTGCCAGTTTAGGTTACTTTATTCAGGAATCTAATCGGAATGAGCTGCCTTTATGAATCCCACTATGCATTCTCCGATCAGCGAACTTGGCACGCAGATTGGACTAAACCGCTCGTTTTTATTTACAGAAATGAAACGGTAAGTGATGCAAATAGGGAATACTGTCCTATCAGGTAAAGTGTCACAGAATCAGTGGGATTGTTCCAATGTACAATTACATCACTGACCCATTCATCTCGAAAGTGCCTTTCTTCACTGCTTCACTCCTGTGCAATAGATAATTGTAATAATCCTTACAGTTTAATCAAGTACATTCAAGTACGTTCACAGACGTTAAGAGTTAGAATCTACACTTGACTTGATGCATTTGTGATTGAGCATGATTGTGTGGAGCTCCTGTAGCTCAGTGGGTTAGAGCACTTGCCTTACAAGAGTGAGATCTGTATTCGAATCCAGGCAGATCAGGGCGAAACCCTGGGCAAGTTTCCTTACTCCACACACACACGCGCCTAATAATAATCCGTCCAAAAAACCCACAATAATAAAAATTGGTCATTTTCAATCCACGACTGTGTGTGGGGGACGCTGCTGTGTGCAATGGGCTGCCGCGTTTCGCCCACAAATATAGTTAATTCACTTTACAGTGTATTCTGTGAAGCGTTTTGAGAGGTCGATAACATGTGAAAAGCGCTATGTCAAATGCAAGGATTATTATTATTGTATCATTGCTGACCACACGTGTATCATATGGTCCAAGGTGCTGGGTGTAAAAGCAAGTTACAGGCACAGCCCAGCTTCCACAACAGACTAGGAAGTGAAACTTCTCATGACAGTAAGTAAGGGACAGGATACAGCTGCAGCCCACTCCACTCCACTCCACCACCTCCCACCCCCCCCCCCCCAGTTAATAGATTGACTGTAAAACCATTGCGAAATGGCTGAAATAGCTAAATGGCTAAAATGAGTTGTTAATAACTCCTGTGGAGTCCTGCAGCTCAGTGTTTAGAGCGCTCGCCTTGCAAGTCAGAGACCTGGGTTTGATTCTCCACACATCTGATAATAATCCCGAAAAAAAAAAATGAAATTGGTCATTTTCAACCCACGGCTGCTTGTGGGGGGACGGACGCTGCTGTGCGCAATTAACCGCCGCGTTTCGCCCACAAATATCCAGTCAATCCACTTTGAGGCACAGTCTAGAAGACGTGAAAAGCGCTGTATCAAATGCAAGGATTATTATTAGTAGTATTATTATTATTATTAACTACAATCTCCTTTCGGCAAAGGGATGTGTGGGACATTGACTGATCAAGCTGCAAGCCAAAACTCTCATGGGTGGGATGGTCCTAGCTGGAGATAGCGGCAGAAAATCTGCGAGAGAAAGCTTTTGGTTTCAGTCAGCCAATTGTCTGTTACACTTAACAGACACTTAACCGAGTACGTTTAAGAGTATCCAAAACAGATGGGAGTTCCACATATGTATTCCTTTGGGAATTTCCCTCGAATATAAATGGGTACTACTCCTTCTGTAGGGGAGTGAGTGCATTTGACAGGGAGCGCTTTTCACGTCTTCAACGCGCTTCACGGAATGTACCCTTTCTTGCGGCGGTAAGTTCCCATTTGTCCACAAGAACAGGACAGAGGTGGATAATAATAATAATAATAATAATCCTTGCATTTGATACAGCGCTTTTCACATCTTATCAACATCCCAAAGCGCTTCACAGAATATACTGTAAAGTGAATTGACTGTATATATATTTGTGGGCGAATCGCGGCAGCCAATTGCGCACAGCAGCGTTCCCCCCACACACACAGTCGTGGATTGAAATGACCAATTTTATTATTGTGGTTTTTTTGGAGGGATTATTATTATTATTAGGCGTGTGTGTGTGTGGAGTAAGGAAACAAGGTTTCGCCCTGACCTGCCTGGATTCGAACACAGGTCTCCCCAGCTTGCAAGACAAGTGCTCTAACCCACTGAGCCACAGGAGCTCCACAAATGATAGTTGTTAAGCCTGTACGATCTCAGCGCTGTGCTAGAGTAGTGTATTGGGTGCTGCAATACTAACCAACCGCAACAAAATGACATTTTCATTTCATTGTGGGCGAAAGCGCGGCAGCCAATTGCGCACAGCAGTGAAGCCACAGCGGTCGTGGATGGGAGTGACCAATTTATTTATTGTTTTTGTCTCGAGGGATGCGTGTGGAGTAAGGAAACTTTGCCCTCACCGTATGATTTGGCGCATATGAAAGTGTTGTGTTTACGTGGTGTGTTCCATTGAGTGTCCCTCTCTCCCCACAAGTTACCCACTGACTGGCAGGCCCTAGTTTAAGCTCTTGTCCTCCCTCTGTATTATTGCAGCTCACAGTAGGGGGTTGTAAATTTGCAGTCATTCTGAACAGGATAAGAAAGTCCCTGATTCCAACTTCACCCTGTGGGAACTCCGCACGCTGCAGGCAGGTTGTGTTTAAATGTATTTCATGTCCGACTTGGATACCTTGTCAGGGGAAACGCATTGAGAAATAGATCGCCACTTAATGGACGACGATGGAACTTTTCTAACGCACCATCAACACCTAACAACAAAATTCCATCTGCAGAGAGCGCCTTTCGCGTGCGGGAGGAAGTACCGACGTGAAAGGTGCTCGCTCTATCAACATCCAGAGTGTCGATATCGACATGACATTGGTCATTTCCATCCACGACTGTGTGTGGGGGACGCTGCTGGGCGCAATTGGCTGCCGCGTTTCGCCCACAAATATATATACAGTCAACTCACTTTACAGTAGTCTGTGAAGCGCTTTGAGACGTCGATAAGATGTGAAATGCACTATATCAAATGCAAGGATGTTCATTATTGTAAATTTGATGAGGTTCATTCCAAACGCCTTGTAGAAGAGACTGAGCGCACGACTGAACAATCCTTTTCATGGTTCTTCGGAAATTATTTTCCGTATAAAGTGTGAGCCGCACGGGTTTAGAGAAACGTGACTGCAGAGAGAGAGAGAGAGAGAGAGAGAGAGAGAGAGAGATGGTTTCAGAAAGTTTTACTTCAGCGTTCAAGCTTTCAGTAGTTAACGGAGGATGTCCTGATGTTAATTTGTAACTTTATGTTTTTTTTAAACTGCAGCTTTGAACCAAAGTTATGTAACAGTTTTCATGTTGAACAGTTTTCAGTTATCATGTGCTATTAACACACTTGGTAGTTGCTTCAGGCTCGAACAGTGAGCATTCGAAACCCACACAAACACAGGCGGGAGTCAGAGCATCGCTGCAACACAAAAAAACCGCAAACTAAACACCATTTCTCTCCCACTGTTGCCCACTCACAGTTAATGGGCAAAAATGGAGGTGTTACATACTTCTGCTTCAAAACAATATTTTGGTTCAAGATCGTTTGTTTGAACTGCACAAAAACACTTTGATTTGTTCCAGACTAAAATGGAACAGGAAATCTGTGTCTAATCCATACGAGTCCAATTTTCATATAAGTACTCCAGGCAGGCACAGGCGGTGGGTGAGTGAATCTTAAACCGATGAGAGATACTTTTTGACAGATCAGTGCTTCGGGGAGTGTTTGTGTGTGTGTGTGTGTGTGGGGGGGGGGGGAGGGCGAATTATTGAAAACAAGAGCATAAAAATGCAGAATCTGTGATTTAATTTTTTGGTTAAAAGGCACACAAAGGTGATTAACGTGGAGACCTGTAGCTCAGTGAAACGAGAGACCTGGGTTCGATACCAGGCAGGGCCAAACCTTGGGCAAGTTTCCTTGCTCCACACGCCTGATAATAATCCCTCAAAAATTGGTCACTTCAATCCAAGACTGTTTGTGGGGACACTGCTGTGCACAATTGGCTGCCGCGTTTCTCTCCAACAAATTTACAGTCAATTCTGTGAAGCGCTTTGAGACGTGAAAAGGCACTATATTAATTCCAAGGATTATTATTATTATTATTATATTATTATTATTGGGGCAAAGCAAACTGCGCAGATTATCTGCCTTTTCACCTAGAAACACAGTGTGCTTTACATTGTGAAGACAAAGGCACTACACCAAATGTAAGCAATATTAATACAGTAATACACTTTGATTATTCTAATCTTATCTACGATGAATTATTTTTAAAAATCAACTATATTTTTCCTTTTTTTTAATATAAAAGAAACCTGACCCTTTGGATTTTCTATTGTTTGCCTGGTTGGCTGCTGTGGAAACTCGTGTACTTGTAGTTACATGTTTAGCAGCCTCTGAAAGCAATCGAATTGTCGCTACAGTTGCCAGAGGCAGAGTTTTAAGTGGGCCATGCGTTCCAGAAACAATGCTCGCATCACGTGGGACTGGAATGACTACAGACAGGTCAACTGATAACATGGGATTTTAAGTCAAGTCTGTCAATCGAGCTGCCTGTTAATAGTACAGCTTATTACATGACAAATTCCACATTATTCATCAAACCCCTTCCCCCCTGCGCCAGATGTAATGCCACTTTTTTTAAAAAAAAACACACAATAATAATGAGTATTACAGGATTTCTGTAATATTGATCTTACTCCACGTATTTAGCATTCTTGTTTGTAAAATTCCGACACAAACCCTTTCAATTTGTGGCATGAGTTTCTATGGTTTCCAAGCAAGGTGTTTTCGTCCAGGTTTTAAAGGTTGTACAGAAGTTAGGAATTAATTTAATTAATTTAATTCAGTCTCGGTAGCTCCGCCAGCCGTCGTTTTCTTTGCGTTTCTAAAAAAATAATTCATTGAATGGTTCCAAAATTATTTATCAAACTGAAACGGTAGAATATTGAAATCCACCAGCTAGCGTAATAAACGATACATTCGGATGTTTATTTTTCAAGCAACCGACTCAAGAGCATAGAAATAATTAAAATATTGAATTCCCTTTTACTCCCCCGCCACACTTCAATAAATAGCATTTCCAGCTAGCTACTCATTGATAAATATTTGCTGTGTAATACGACAAGCTTACAGTATAAATAATCCGACCTTCAACACAGCAGCGACTGAAATAATTAAGAGTAATCCATTATTATAAAGATTTATTCATACAGGCTTGATTGATCTTTCTCCGAAGAGTCAACGCTAATGTAATTGTTCCCAGAAGGCATCTTATAACAAGGTTCTCTAAATCCCCTCAAGACCTGACTTATTGAAATGTTGAAATAAGAACATAGCAAACAGGCAAATAAAAATATCACCGTTAGAAACATATAAGTGTGTGGTTTGAAAAAAAAAAGTATGGTTTGGTTGGCTTCCCAGCAAGCCTTGATGTGCCAGCAAATAATAATCGAGGACTTACATAATTCTTATCTGCCTGGCTTTGACGAGAACGTGCTTAATCAGTATTCTAAAAGAGCACTAGACTGCAGTGTAACAAATCTGTGTCTTTGAAGTGTGGATCGGACATCAATGTTTGGACTATGTAGGGGGGGGTAGGGGGGGGGGGCCTGGGCAGGCTGGAGGCTGAAAAGACTTTTCGATTTGTTGTCATCTGTCAGAACTCCAGTTTATCCTCGTTCAGGCCAAAGGTTGTGTTTGAGTATGTGGATGGTCGGTTTACACGAGCTAAGAAATCCCAAGTTTCTCCCCCCAATTACAGTGTTATAGCGCAATGAGAGACATCAGAGACGTCAGGAAAAGCGAAATAATCAAACTGTAGCCATACGGTTCCATGACAGTGAATCCTAAATTGGAATAAAAACATAACATATCTCGCAGCACATTTGCAATCGCATAAAAAACTAACCGTGAGAAAAGATAACGGATGAAGGAGAAAACAAAATCACAGAGGCATAACTCAAGAGGGCATAAACATCACAAACTCAGACGGAGAAGGCTTGTTGGCAAACTTAATCCCATCCTTCCAGGACACACTGCAGGCTGCCTTCCCATTCCAGCATCAATTGGATGCTTTTAATAACTCATCCTTCCACCACACTTCACGGTAACTAGTTGCCACCTGGTAACCACCCTCACCGCTGGTATCTCTCTTAAAATCACCCCTCACAACCCTGAACCATATCTTTGTCCTCTCGCTTTAGAAATATATACATTGGAATATACAGCACAGAAGCAGGCCATTCAGCCCAACTGGTCTACGCGGTGTTTATGCCCCACACGGCAGGTCTGAATCAATCCCAGTTCACGTTTTGCGTAACTCCGTAAAGTCCTCTGTGAGATGGTTGTTTGCAAAACTCAAGGCCCTTTATCCAATCATTCCTAGCAGCTGATTATTTCGTCACTGAGGAATCTGGAACTCCCTGCCTCACTTCCTTTGCCTCGCCACCCCCACTCCCCCACCCACCCCTCTCTCTCTTCCCAGTTTCAGGTCCCAGCTAGAGAAAACCTTTCTCAACAACAACAACAACAACAACAGCGACAAAAAAAATGACACTTGTATAGCGCCTTTCTCATCAGGAGGACGTTGGTACTCTAGGTACAGACAGACCAAAGCATTGTGTGCAGCTTGAACATGACTCATTTGCAAACCTCACAATATATTTGCAAATAGAAATGACAATAACTACCTCGCCTCACATCTGAACATTATTATTTTACACTCCCCATTATGGAAAGCAGTAAATATGTATGTACGTATGGATTTATTTAAAACGCTGACTTCAAACATGTCTCTTTATCAATGGCCTCAGACTGCAAAATGACAAATGCAGTAAATGGAAGTACAGTACAATAAAAGCCCATTTATCCGACACCCAACCAACCGGAACGCTGAATCCCCCAATAGGTTACCTACCGATACAATTCCCCAGTCCAGCAATTGCGAGTAGGCTCTTTTATTAAACTTAACCAACGCTGGAATGCTTTTTTTTAAAACTAATCATTTTACTGAATGTGCTGGAAATGCTTTATTGCTAAGTATCCATACAATATTCTGTTATTATTTAGTCTATTATTAATATGGTATGTTTTAAAATAAGTTTTTTTTTAAATTGTGTGTTGGGTTTTCGTCAAACTTGCCACCTGAATATCCGGCATTTTGGTGCCAGATAAACGAGCTTTTACTGTAATTGAATAGAGCCCCGGAATTATCGTAACTTGCATTGCGTTCGGCTTTGATAACACTTACAGTTACTCAATCCTTCACTCAGGAGTTTGTTGCCGCTGGCCTCTCTCCTGTCGAAACACATTGGAATGTTTTCATGCAGAGTCACTACAATCCAACAAGAACATAGATTAGGTCTGAGCTATCTGATAGGTTGGGCCAGTTAGCTTTGTAACCCTGTAGGTAGACTTGTATTTAACAACTAAATTAATCCTATTATTCTATTTTGTGGGGTTATGGGGAGAGAGAGAGAGAGAGAGAGAGCAGGGGAATGGGATTGACTTTGAATAGTTCTTTTCAAAGAGCCAACACAGACTCGATTGGCCAAATGGCTTCCTTTTGTGCTGTAAAATGCTGTGATTCTACGATTCCTGATATCATTCAACTACTGTATTTCATAAGAAGTTTTCACTTTGCCAACCACCAAATGTGGTTTGTGTCATAGAAAAACTTAATGAGTTGAAGAGTTACACTTACTCTCTGTTTTAGCCATTTCCACGGAAAGGTTTGAGCCTCCCACATGAAGTTGTTACACCATCAGGAGGTGTGTGGATAAACCCAGGTGCATGGGATTACTACACTGAGTTGTCTGATTGGTTGATTGACGGCTGCGTATCAATGAAAAGCTTTAGTTATTAATGAGTTGGTTTCAGTCCTTGTTTAACGCATAATTAAAGCCACCTGTTTTACATACATCTAGCTATGTCATCATCCTTCCAGAGGATCCAATTGAAGATCCTAGTCCTCACATTCAAAGCCCTCCACGGCCTCGCCCCACCCTACATCCGGGACCTTCTAATCCCCCCCCCCCCACCCCCCGCCCCACCCCAACCCAACATTATTATTGTTGATTTTGTTAATAATAATCCTTGCATTTGATATAATGACATTTCACATCTTCTTGACGTCTCAAAGCGCTTCACAAAATATACCGTAAAGTGAACTGACTGTACATTTGTGGGCGAAACACTGCAGTCAATTGCGCACAGCAGCGTCCCCCACAGATAGGCGTGGATTGAAATGACCAAATTATTATTGTTCTCTTGAGAGGTTATCATTCGGCGCGCGTGTGGAGTAAGGAAACTTGCCCAAGGTTTCGCCCTGACCTGCCTGGAATTGAACCCAGGTCTCTCACTTGTCAGGTGAGTGCTCTAACCACTGAGCCACAGGACTGCACATTAATCACTTGTGTCTTCCTTGCCAGCAGAAATAAACAACACAAAAGAAAATTACAGCTTGTCTTAACCCGTGAGACTGGTCTGTCTTGAAATTTAATATCACACAGAATGGTGGAAAACTGTAAACTTCAGCCTGTGCTGGGGAGACGGTATCCCTGCAGGAACCACTTTGTAAATGAAGCTTTTGTGAATTTTCCACGATTATTGTATAATCTTTCATTTTCAGACGGCAAAAAAAAAAGCCATAATAAGGTGAGGTGAAATTTGGGACTTAATTTGTTCCGCTGTGACAACACAGACATGTGAAGGGTCGGCTGAAAGCGGTTGGCTGCCACGCTTCGCCCACAGATATGCAGTTGGTTCACTTTGCAGTATGTTCTGTGAGGCGTTTTGAGACGTCAAAAGAGCAGTGGTTCTCGACCAGGGGTACCTCAGGATATACAAAATGACTTCCAGGGGGTACAGATGGCGATACACTGATATATTTAGCTCTTATTTAGCGTTTTATACCCTTTCCAAATTGCATATTTAATTGTTATTCCCCTGGTTGTGTATGTCACTAGTTATTTTGTTAGATAAGAAAAGCTTGGTCATAAAATGCAAGTGGAATGAGGGGGTGGTGTGTGTGTGTGGTTGGGGGTGAGGGGTACATGGTCATCTTGAAAATTAACAAGGGGTACATTACTGAAAAAGGTTGAGAAACCAATGGTCTACAGGACTTGAAAAGCCGCTATATCAAATGCAATGTTTATTATTAATATTATCATTAAGGTCAGAATAAAACACAATGAGCTTTCTGCTTTGGCAGAACAAACACAAAAAGTACAGTATTGCGGAAATATGAAACAGAGAAAAAATTGACGTACACATTAACACATCTGCTGCTCAATCTACATCATTGTGTGTGGGTATTTTTAATGGTTGCTCTGAAAGAACACATTAAAAAAATAAATTACAAACAAATTATGATTTGAGTCATCCGAGAAACAATGGACTGTACAGTTTGTACCAGAATTTTATTTTTTTAAGAGGGACCTAAAGCATTGGCCAAGCTTTCAACGTTAAAAAAAATACACAAAGCAATTTAGACTCTGAGTAGAGGAGCGCGCGCAGTGTCAAAATAATCTCGCAGAGACATACCAGTGTCTGAACCGATGTAAATGAAAGCGATGGGCTGACAATAACACTGATTGCCACGGTGTGCAAGCAAAGAACAAACAAAGGACTGTCTGAAGAACCAATGGGGAGGAGAAAAGGTGGCGAACTTGTTTTCAGTAAATCTATCGTATAGCTTTTAAAATATCAATAAGTACATCACCTTTCATCACTAGAGGATGTCTCAAAAGCCTTTCACGACAGATTTAACGGCAACAGCATTTGTACAGCGCCTTTCTTGTCGGGGACGTTCCAAGTCATTCAAACCAAAGGTGGGGGGGGGGGGGGGGTGGCGGGAGGAGGAAGATCAAAGGCTCGGTTAACAAGGAGGGTCCTGAGATGGATCTTCATCTTTAAAGTCCTCCATGGCTCCACCCTACCTCTGCGACATCCTTACCATCTTACCAACCCACCCGCCCCCCTCCTCTCAGCGGGCTCCGGCCAGCTCCACGTCCCCCCAATCCACCCACCCTCACCATCGGCGAGCGAGCCTTCAGTCACTCTGCCCCCAACCTCTGGAACTCCATCCCGCAGTCCCTCCACCTCGCCCCCTCCCTAGCCTCCTCCAAATCCTCACTCAAGACTCTCCTCTTCCACAGTGCCATCGGTCACCCCACCTCACCCCCGCCCACTTCCCCTCTCTTCCCTCCACCCTCCCTGATCCCAACCCCAGCTCAGATCTGAAGCATATATGTACACACACTGTAATCTATAATATTATTTATTTGCTTGTTTGTTTAACAGGGAATCTTTGCCAAGCATTCTGCTCAAATGACAATCGACTTCCCCAGTAGATCATGTTGGCAGTGATGTTTTAGAAGAGGCTGGCAGATTTTTTCCCACTCCTGAAAACTTTTAAGTTTGCAACGCACACTAACTAACAATATTCAGTTATTATATAGTCTTATTATTAATATGGTATGTGTTAAAATAAGTTAATTTTTAGTGTAGGATTTTTGGCAACTTGCCGCTTGAATATCCGGCATATTTGATTAACCGGCACCGGTCAGGCCCCGAGGGTGCCGGATAAACAAGTTTTTACTGTATTTTGAATACAACATTGGTCAGCCAAATGTGCTGACATGGCACTCAATGACTGAGTTCTGTTGAAGGGTCATGATCGAAACTTCAACATGGCTTCCCTTTTTTTTTAAATGCTTGTTTTCTTCTCGATGGACAGTCCCAGAGACTCACCGAGAGATATTCACCAATTAAGCTGTGATGTTTCAATATGTATCACATTTTATTCCAAAAAATATATTAAAAATCTTTCATTGTCTTGGCCAACAATTCCCCCTGATAAAAACTGATCATTCTCTTCACAGCTTGCAGCAAATTGGCTGTTGTGTTTGCTTCCAAAATACATTTTTACAGTAAACCAGTTTAAGTGTTTTCAGATGTCTTCCTTGACATGAAAGTCACCATATCAAAGAATTGGCGAGTTCCAATCCTTTGCCTTGGTTATGTCTTCAAAAGCATTTTCAGATATTGCTGCAAAAACAGTACGAGGCAACAAAAACAACTAGGAAAATAGCTCCTTACATTGTAATCCCACGATCGCACTGTTGTTTTGGGATGAATCTTATTCAAAACATGAGCACCCTCTGCTGTCAGTTCTGTCGCAGTGAGATTGCTCGACAGTAAACCTTAAAATTGTTCCTTTTGATAATACAAAACAAATGGAGCCATTGGGCATATTTTATTATACAGTATTTATATAAAATGTATAATTTAATTGAATATATTTAAAAGCAGAACCACCCACATTCATTGATATAACAAATGAGAGGTCCGATTCATCCTGAAATCTAGCCGGTTTGCAAACCGACTGAATTACGTACAGTATTCTGAAACATTATCGTTGCATAACAGGAGCCTCGGACTGAACCTTTCTCACAAACCACGATTGGAATCTACACGCGTGTTGACTTTGGAGTGAGGAGTGGTTCGGTTTGTAATGCCCCTTTCCCACTGTTGAGCAATCTGCCGCAACTTAACTTTCTACTCTGTAGACTTGCACGTGAAGAAGTAGTGTACCTGTTTACCTATTGCATTAGCATGAGTCACTGACTTCAGGACACAAAAACACCAAAAATAAAAACTTCCGAGGTATGCCTGTCTCATCCCCAATGGCAATTTGACTCAAGGCCAATACAAACAGACACGTTTTCAATCATAGCTCAGCTAACGTACTGCATCTCTTTTCTGCCAATTGGTGTCAGTCCAACTTTTGCTTCTCCACTGAAAATATATATATTGGCTTTTTGCCATGTAAATTGTACTGCCACTACAAGCAGTAAATCCTGTGAAGCATTTTGAGATATTCTCCTGATGTGAAAGGTGTGTATTAAACGCCATAAATAATTATTGCAAATATGCTAATTAAACTCCCAAATATTGACTTGAGTGCGAGTCAGCTACTTCCACCAAAAACATGCAGATTCAGCGTATCTTTTATGATGTGGTAAGAAACTGAATTCTTGTATGTATAAACATATACAACACAACAGGTAAACCCTGTAACAGGGAGGAAGTCCCTATAGCTTTGTGGTTAGAGCCTCGCCCCACAAGCGAGGAATCTGGGTTTGATTCCTGGCAGTTTTGTGCAGTTTTGTGCAAGTTTCCTTACTCCACATGCTCTGCACAATTATCTGCCATGACTTGCCCACAGATATACAGGCTTGATAACACGCTACATCAAATGCAAGAATTATTATGGTCAATAACAAATGGTTGCATTTCTCAAGGAACTATTCAACACAAAAGGCAGCCACTTGACCCATGAGCCCGTGCTGGCTTTGTCAGAATGAGTTCAGTTTAACTTTCCCTGTCTTTCTCAAAGACGTGATAAGGCACTATATCAAATGCAAGGATTATTATTATCATCCATATCTTGTTAAGAATCCACATTTTTAAATTTTTTATTAAAACATCAATACCATTTGTATTAAAACATTGAGACTTTTGTACACATTTCAGATGAAAGGTTTTATATTGTAGCAGAACTGAGGGGGAAAACCCCCCAGTAAATAATTTGTCGCACCGCTCTCACACTCGACAGAATACTAGAGCACAAGGTTAAACAAGCTCTACACGACAGTGAGAATAGCTCTCTCCCGTTTCTTTCTTTTCCTCTTCTTTTCACTGAATTGCTCAGTTGCATCGGCAAAGAAAGTCACGTCTTCTTTTGCTTCTATCTCCCTCTGCAGAAACTGAAGTCCAGCCAAATTGAAACCCATTACATCCTGCCGAGGAACAGAAAAAGATATGAAAAACAAACTGTAAATCATATTTTGAACCCGTGCCATGATTTACAGCAGACAAAGCATTATTTAGATGGATATTCAGACAGTATTCAATATGGAGCCACATAAAAGATCGTTAGCTATAAACTTAAAGGACATAAAATTGAAGACATCTGGATAGGAAGGAGGCAAAAGAATTGGCCGAAAAATGATGTTCTGATTAATGGAGAGTGACTAAATGGGACTGGTGCGTCAGCCCTAGGTTTTGAGAGAGTTGGGAGGGAGAGAGTTGGGAGGGCAGGGAGAGAGTTGGGAGGGCAGCAGAAGGCACGCTCGAAGAGGAGGGTCTTGAGACCGGCCTTGAAGGAGGCGAGGGAGGGAGTGAGCCGAAGGGACTGAGGGATGGAGTTCCAGAGTGTGGGGGCAGAGAGGCTGAAAGCCTGTCCACTGATGGTAGGGTGGGTCGGGCGGGGGACATGGAGCAGGCCGGAACCCGCTGAACGGAGTGGGCGGGGAGGTTCATAGGGAGACAGCAGGTCAGAGAGGTGGGGGGTGGGGGGCAAAGCCGTGAATGGCCTTGATAGTGAGGATGAGGATCTTGAATTCAATCCTCTGGGGGATGGGCAGCCAATGGAGCTGGGCAAGGGTGGGAGCGATGTGGAGCTTGTCATATAGCGCCATAACAACTCAGATTTACATAGCGCCCTTCACGTGGGGTAGCGTCCCAGAGCTACATGGGAGTGAAATATGTGAAGAGCAGCTTCTTTTCTAATAAAAACTAATTTACATTATTTATAAAATGTGGTCTGCCAGATTGTGAGTTTTTAATGTCATTCCCAAAACAGTGCAAACAAAGGCACCCACTATACCAGTTGAAAGACAACAGTTTCACTTATTGAAATTGGTACACTACTCAATGGCTGAAATGTGGAGTTACATAACTGAGAACTTTGTTGATTAAATAAATGTTCTACTGTTAATAAGCTCGGTATAAAGCCACCATCATACCCTCATAGCACTGATCTTTCCGATTGTATTTTGTCTCAAGCTGTCCATCACAGTTAGGAGCATCTGATTGCTGGTAATCTGTCCAAAATGAATCCTACAGAAACGGATATACACAATAATGACATCAAGACACGCATTTTAGTTAAAGAACGAGGACAGTACACGTACGTCTAAAAGTAGATTTGTCCAAAATACTTCTGGAAATAATCATGTCAACTTAACCACACGAGCAATAGTGGTGCTATTGATTCATGTAATCGGACTCTTTAAACTGGACTCAGAATTAATCTGGAGCCATGTGATCCCAGATAATTGTAGAAATTGTGAGTGTAAAGCAATGAGTAAGGAAGTCCTCAGCTTTTCGTTAGGTCGATAGTTTTTTATCAGCTCTTTTGATCCACTAAGTTGACAAAAGGTCATTGTTTCTTCTTTTTCAAAGAGATTCAGATGAAGAAAATCATTCAGCTCATTTCATCCCATTACAACATCAAGCTACTGTAATTAGTTAGATAACTTCGTTATCCTGACTTGAATCTCCACTTCCTGATAACCCATTTTTATCATTCTTTGCTTCAAGAAATATTGCCTTAACGTTGCCTGAAACTGCACGACTGAAGCGAAGCTCAGCCAAAACTATATCTCGCTACTACGGTCTTTCATAAAAATTGGTCGGCGCTGTCGCCTCGGACACTTTTCAACATTAAAAAAACGCAACAAAAAATAATTCTGATGACCCTTCGCGACTCTACTGAGGCCCCCCCGACCCTGAATTGGGTCAGGACCCGAGGTTGGGAACCACTGCTTTAAGCAAACGTGCAAGGAGCGTGAGAGTGTTAAAAATTGGGTGAGTAATGCAAAGGGTCCTCATTCCAAACACCCACCTGAGCAGGAAGAAAAGGCATCGGCAAATGAGTTCAACTTCCAGAGAAAGCTGGATGTACTCGTTGAACAGAGTGAGCAGGTCGGGAGTGTAGGAAAATGGAAGGACAAGCAGTGACTCCTCCAATTCGCTGGAACAAGATCCCCAAATAAGAAACAAAAAATATTAAAATGTTCACATACTAAACATTTCTCTCTGCATTTCCTTTCCTTTTGAGGAATATTTCACCTCCTCCAGACTCAACTGTTGAGGATCAGATACCGACATCTGCGTTTTAACAGTGGCTTCTTCTTCTAATAATAATAATCCTTGCATTTGGTATAGCACTTTTCACATCCTCTAGACTTCTCAACGTGCTTCACAGAATATACTGTAAACTGAATTGACTGTATATTTGTGGGTGAAATTATGGCAAAGCATCTCAGTTATTCATAAATGACAACCTCAGAAACATCATACCATTGCATTCCTTCCCCCTCTCCACCCTCCTTATATCCCTGGACAACATCACACAACTGAATTGATAATAAGATTCTTTGCATTTGGTATAGCACTTTTCACGTCTTCTAGACTTCTCAACGCGCTTCACAGAATATACTGTAAAGTGAATTGACTATATAACCCTCCCTCCCTCCCTCCCATCCAAGGTATTCAGAGGACAATGTGACTACCCTAATTATTAATTCATGATGATGAATTCGTTACAAAGAGTCTCTACTGTTGTAACAAGACCTATTCTGGATTCAAGACGGCCAGACGCCAGGGATTATTAATATAGAGAATCTAAAAAGATCATCAGGAGCTTTATGTTGACAAAGGCAGTGACAGCACTGGCCACAGGCCAATTACCACTCACCTTGATTTGACTTTCCGAATGACATCCAAGACATATTGAGATGGCTGTGGGGAGAAAGTGGAAAAAAATACTTTTTTTTGCATGTACACAAAACAACAAAATAAAACAATTCACCAAGTCCTAAAATATAAGAAGAATCATTTCAGGATCCTGTGAAAGGTGTGGTTTGAATCAGAATGGAGCTTGGCACTACTTACTGATATGTTTCCGTATGCAATCAGTATGGGGTTAGTGGAACGAGGCAGCTGGAAGGGAAAAGAAAGAAGTTAGTTATCTCCTCTTTGATGGTCCCCATTGGCAACTTCTAAACCCCCCACACCCCCTACCCTTGTCACCCTGTCAGTAACAGTAACAGTCCAGCTCCTTGGGACGTCCTCCTGATGTGAAAGGTGCTATACAAGTGTAACTTTGTTGTTGTAATTTATTTCACGTTGTCAGCACTGCAATGGCTTTTAGTGCAAGGAATTCTTGTTGGCTGCTAACCTGGAGACATTCAGACATCTCTTGGTAACACCAGAATAAATCCTTCCTTATTTCTGATTTGAGGCTGCAATATCCCCTGCAGCTAAGGTTTTATCCCCTTAGAAGCTACAGTACTTGGTTTGAATTATCTGGAGTGCCAAAAAATACCACAGAGAACAAAATAATACTGGGAACCTAGTTTTGAATGGCTATTGGAAGGGCAAGCCATTCTTCCACATTGTAATATAATGTTCTGTTGAGTGTCACATCCACAATATCAGCTTGAAATTTTATCGGTTTCTACCATTTACAGCAACAACTATAATAAATAATAATAATAATATTCCTTGCCATTTGATATAGCGCTTTTCATGTCTTCTTAAGCATCTCAGAAAGCGCTTCACCAGAATATACTGTAAAGTGCATTGGAGACTGTTTATCTGTGGGCAAAATGCAGCAGCCAATTGCGCACAGCAGTGTAACAACGGGCATTTATTTACTGATTTTTGTATGTCACAGTTCCCAGAGGGATGCAGCCTGCTGACCTAATTCTGGCAAGCGTTACACTACAAATGTACACAGCGCCTTTCATGTTGAGAGGTGAAGCAAGGGGCTTCACAATACCAGCTTGGCACTGGAGCTGAGGGTAGGAGTCGAGGGGTTATTCCTGCGCAGAATAGCTAGAGCCAAGGCTTAGGCGTGTGAAGTAACGAATCTTGCCCAAGGTTTTGCCCTGACCTGCCTGGAATTGGAACCCAGGTCTCTCGCTTATAAGGCGAGCGCTGTAACCACTGAGCTATAGGAGCTCCACGTTATAGATTATAAGAGTATCAAGCCCCCAGTTCACAGCTGCTGGTGACATCTCTCTCCCTGTGCAGAAAGTGTTGTTGGTCGCTGGACTGATTTTGTGGTGTGGGTGGTCCAGATAGCTCAGAGGTAAATGTGTCATTACGTTGGAGAGTGTCTCACCTCTTTGCCAGCCTGTTTGCACGCTTCTCTGTGCTCCTCCAATTTTGTTGTCTCCACCCGATACAGCTCAACGGCTTCCATGATGCGCTCCGTCTGACGAGAGGATAAAAAAATTGACAGATCAGTGTGACGTACTCCAGCAGATGCCCAAACCCCACCATCTATATAACATGTTGTTCATGTTGAGATCCATCCTTCAGTGCTAAATCCTACTAATAACAACAACAAGCATTAAATACTTACAGCTTTAACCGTTTCGATAGTCTTCTTCCCAGCCAAGCCTGCCTCTCCCTCTCGCTCTCCGGGCACCTGGAAGATGAAGGATAATTTGTCAGCACGAACGAGTTTTGTCCTCCAGCCTCATAACCATGTCATCTCCACTATCCCTACTCTCCCTCCTGTGCCCTCCAATCGTCCGTCTTTGTCTGCGCTTGTTCCTAATTCCCTACTTCCCACC
This sequence comes from Hydrolagus colliei, assembly GCA_035084275.1. Taxonomy (NCBI): domain Eukaryota; kingdom Metazoa; phylum Chordata; class Chondrichthyes; order Chimaeriformes; family Chimaeridae; genus Hydrolagus; species Hydrolagus colliei. The sequence continues at coordinate 82,943,830 of CM068745.1, read as the reverse complement.
CTCTGTGGCTGTTACTTGACTTGATACCTCCACAGCTAAACGTATAATAAGTACAGCATATAGCGTCATTCATGTAGGAAAGCGCCTAAGAGTGCTGTGACTTTAGCTACTTGCAGCCCTGCTCTCCGGAATGCTATTAGGAATTTTTAGGAACTTTCCCCAAGTCATACATATCTGCACTCTACTGACAATCCGTACCAGGCCATTGGAAAAATAAGTCCAAATGCTATATAGAAAAGCAGACTCACCACAGGCCCACTCTCCTTTGCCACACTGTCTTCATATTCTGCTTCTCTTTGCTGTGGAGACAAATAAAATGCATCGGGGTTTAGTGCACACACTGCAAACATTCTAAGCAGAGGGAAAACACCTAGAGAACTGATCAGCTCAATTTTCTGTGCAGCTAACATGCCAAACTGATATGGACGGGCTCAAATTGTGCGTTAGTTGTTGGGGGAATACTCAAAATTGATTGATATGAAAGTGTAGGAATGGTTTTATGTACCTGGACATACGATAAGAATAATAATCCTTATTAATAATCCTTACATTTGATATAGCGCTTTTCACGCCTTCTAAACGTCTCAAAGAGCTTCACAAAATATACTGTAAAGTGAACTGACTGTGTGTGTATATAAAATATATATGTATATGGGCAAAACGCAGCAACCAATTGCGCTAAGCAGTGAGGATTGAAATTATCAATTCATTATGAAACAAGATTGCGCAATAAGGCAAGGTGGAATTATAAGTAAAATGCACCCAAGCTGAGGTGAGGGAATCAAAGCAGCAACACACTCACTGCATCATTAGAAATCTACAGCCCATTTTGTGTTGCTGACCCGATCGATAACATTTAGTTAGATGATCCAATCAGACAACTCCGAAAACATTGGGTAACTGAATATCCAGTGAATCTTTTTCATTTGAGTAAAGGGTGTACAGCTCTCACCCTCATCCCAGAAACCTTATCCATGAAATCTAGCCAGAATAGCCACTACATTCCAAGCTTTTCGAATGATCTAAAACTGCTTCATTCGCTGGACGTCCTCCCGATGTGAAAGGCGCTCTATAAATGTAATTTTGTTGTTGTTATTTTGCACAACTCTAGTGGGGATGGGGGAAGAGATAACAACAACAAAATTACACTTGTATAGCGCCTTTCACGTCGGGAGGACGTCCCAAGGGGCTGATAAGGAGTCAGCTGAGTCATTTTTCTGGTTGGGTGGACCAGGTGGGTAACTTTATAAACTCCAATTGAAATGTATTGTTCATTCACATTTTCGATTTGGGACAATTTGACTTTGTGTAATTCACCAGCTAAGATCAAGAACATGTCTGGACAGATCAACACGCTCCCCACCCCCAAACAATCAGCACAATGCTTTGATATTTCACTCTCTGGCTTCTATTACCTCAAGTAAATATTTGAGAAACTGATATAACTGCGCTTCCCACTCCAAATAAGAGTTATACCAAGCTTACCATCTCTCGTTCTTCCTCCAGGATGATTGGCTCTCTCGTTCGCTCCCACAACCGTAGAGATTTATCGTGTGCGGAAGAAACCACATGATCTCCATTTGGACTGATGGCCAGACACCAGACTTCTCCATGATGTCCCTGATGGAGAACAAAACAATATAAAAGACCAGACTTGTGTGAATCAATTGTGTACGAACTTAGCAAATCTTCTCTTTAGGCAATTTGTTTTCCACTTGCCACGAACATACAATGAAGCGTAGGTAGTAGGGTCTGGCGATATATCAATATATCAGTTTTATCCGATATAATTTTCATATCGATACGCCGATATAGACATTTAAAAAATATCAATATATAGAAAAAGTCGATATATCGAAAAAATCAGAATGCGCGCGCACTGAACTACAAGACCCAGAATGCTCTATACACAAACCAAGGTGCAAGCCGCCATATTGTATACATAGTCCTCGAATACAATATACAGGTATGCAAGGGGTGGGGAGAGAGATGGGTGGGGGTGGGGGGGGTTGGGTGGGAGAGAGAGACGGCGGGGGGGTGGGGGAAGAGATGGGGGTGAGAGACGGGGGCTGTGATAATATACAGACAGACAGACAGAGAGAGAGAGAGAGAGAGAGAGAGAGAGAGAGATGGGGGGGATGTGAGAGAGGAGAGAGACACAGAGCCACAGACAGAAAAACACATCGAGTGTGAGACACACACAGAGAGAGAGATATTTACCTCCTGAGGAGATAGGCCCCGAATGCGCGCACCGCGCGGGCATGCGCAATACAAAAGCCACGAAAATATCGATATGTCGGTATATCTCGATATGAGCCCATCGATATATCTAAATCGGAAATTTTCCATATCGACGGACCCTAGTAGGTAGCCAGCTGTGGTATTAAAGTAATTTACGTGAAATATGGTTCTACATTAACGAGACAGTACGATATACGATTTTAAATGTTTTGAGCGTTTTGTTTCTGTACCGGCAGAGAGGAAGACAGGCAGGATGATTCATGATTGCAAACTGTGACTACATAAGCTAGTTTGCGTTGCTTTAAGATAAGGTTCCACTTACTTCCAATGTCTGGATGTGTTCAAACTTGTCAGCATCCCACTGTTTAATCTTCCGATCTTTCCCGGCAGTGAAGAAGAGGTGGGTTTTCGCTACAAACCGCAAACACATTACACTGAAAGGTAACACAGGTCAGAAAAAAAGAGACGCACATTGTTTAGATCATAAGGATTAAGGTGCTCAAAGGTTTCTTTGTACAACTACATCAGTGGTGTTGGGGGATGCTGTGCTTCCAAAGAAAGACAATTTCAGCACAGAGGGAGGCTTGGTTATCCAGTCTGTCATGTAGATGACTCCGCTAATTGCTTTTGTAATGTTACTCCCCTTTTTATTAATCCAAATACATGCCAGCGACTAAAAATAAATGAATAGGAATTACAAAAGAAACAAGTAAAATTACACAAGGACAACACAACACTCGCTGCAAAGTGCGAATCAGGGTTCCTGTCCTCTATTTGGATATGTCGCCTACTCATCCCACCTCAACATTCAAGGTTCTGTCCTTGACCGGTTCCAGGGCCTATCTTTCACACCATCTCTGCTCTGTGTCGGCGGACACACAAAGACATGCAGATTTTCTTAGAAACAGTTGTTTTATTTCTAACCCATACCCTCAAATAGATAATAATGCAGAGCATCAATTGCTCCACGTCAATTTTTTTTACTAAAAATAAATCAAACAGAATTACAAATCCCCCTGCTTATCGCCGTGGAACATATTGGCGCCCTCTGACATTCTGTGGCATACTTAAGTGACAAACTGTGTGTAAGTTAACGTGTTACCTGTCATCGTGGGCAAAGAGAGACCTGTGACAATCACCAAATTCTAATCCCCAGATCTTCACGTTCCTGTCAGCGGATCCCGTCGCTATCAAGGTGTTGTCCTTCACGTGCACAGATCAGAGCGGCATGAGAAACAACAAGAAAACACATGTCTAGAAGCGGCATATTTATTATGAACTGGGTAGCAATTGACATGCTTTCGTTTAATGATGTACAGTACTGAACTCAAACGCAATGCATAGCCAAAAGGACTCGCGGAGAACTGTAGCTCAGTGGTTAGAGAACTCGCCTTGCAAGCGAGAGACCTGGGTTCGGTTCCAGGCAGGGCAAAACTTTTGAGTATGCTGTGAAGCGCTTTATACGTCGATAAGACGTGGAAAGCGCTATATAAATGTAAGGATTATTATATTATTATTATGTACACCAAGAATGAAGAATACTTACATACGATATATCCATACAGAGGACAGGCAGCTTGTGTCCATACAGCGACAAGAAAAACTGCAGAGGGAAAATTAAAACAAGGAGAGCTATAAAAAGTGTCAGATTTTCATTTTCTTACAGAAAAAAAATACAAAACGTAACTTTTGCTGAAACCTTAATTATTTCATCAACGGTGAATAAACAATAGAGGAAGAAAATTCAGTTCACTTATGATTAGAATGTCTGGCTTACATTTGCAATTTAAAAAAAAACATTTCCTGGTCACAAATGAAAACCACACATCCAAACCTTTCTGTAGGAGACAGGTCGAAGGTAAGTTGGAGCCCTGTTTGAATTTCTTCCACCGCAGCCCAGGCGGCATTGAGGCCAATTGTAGAGTACTGAACACAACCACACGTATACCATCGTATTTAAACTTAAGTTAATGCTTCACAACCTATTTTCTTGTCATGGCCACTTGATCCGACACAATCTGGAATGGCAGGCAATGGGTGGCTGCTGTCACACGCCCTTAGGGATTCCACCTCAAGGATTCTGTTGTGAACAGCATCTCTCTCAAATCCTCTTGAATGTATGTGGCATCGGTTACCTTGAGAGTGTCCGTGTAGAATATTTTGACGGTACAATCCAGCAGTGATACCGCTAGCAGCCTCTGACTGGGGCTGTAGTTCACACACATGATATCATCATCCAGCTGCAGACTTCGGATGTGGTTCAAAGAGAGCCTGCCAGCAGAGGAACAGTAACGGAGGAGGAGTCAGCATTCACAAGTGCAGGAGAAATTAAGATACATGATGAATTTATGTAGCACTTTAGCATGCTTTCCCAAAGAGTGTAGCATGTCTTTCATCAGAACATAAGAATTAGGAGCAGGAGTAGGCCATTTGGCCCTTCGAGCCTGCTCCGCCATTCAATAAGATCATGGCTGATCTTCTCACCTAACTCTGATTACCTGCCCTATCCCCATATCCCCTAATCCCTCTATTTTTCAAAAATCTATCAGTCTCAGCCTTGAAAATGTTCAAGGACTGAGCATCTACAGCCTTCTGGGGCAGTGAATTCCATAAATTCACTACCCCCTGAGTGAAGAAATGTTTCCTCAACTCTGTTCTAAAAGGCTGACCCTTAATTTTAAGACTGTGACCCCAGGTTATAGATTCTCCTACCAGGGGAAACAGTCCCTCAGTGCCTACTTTATCTAGCCCTTTAAGAATCTTATATGTTCAATAAGATCCCCCCTAATTCTTCTGTACTCCAGAGAATACAGCCCTAGTTTATTCAACCTATCCTCATAGGTCAGTCCCCTCATCCCAGGAACTAACCTAGTGAATCTACGCTGCCCCCCCTCTAAGGCAAGTATGTCCTTTTTTAAATAAAGAGACCAAAACTGCACACAATACTCTAGGTGCGGTCTCACCAGAGCCCTATACAGCTGCAGCAAGACATCCCTACTCTTATACTCTAAACCTTTTGAAATGAACGCTAGCATGCCGTTCGCCTTCTTAGTTGCTTGCTGCACCTGCAAACTAACTTTTTGGGACTGGTGTACAAGGACACCCAAATCCCTTTGAATACTAACACTATCTAACTTCTCCCCCTCTGGAAAATAATCTATTCTTTTATTCTTGCTACCAAGGTGAATAATTTCACACTTGCTAACATTGAATTCCATCTGCCACCTACTTGCCCACTCCCCTAACCTATCTATATCTTGTTGCAATCTTTTTGCATCATCCTCAGAGCTCACTCTGCTACCTAGTTTAGTGTCATCCGCGAATTTAGACACATTACATTCAATGTTCTCATCTAGATCATTTATATAAATAGTAAATAGCTGAGGCCCAAGCACTGATCCTTGTGGCACTCCACTAGTTACATCCTGCCAATTCGAGAATGATCCGTTTATCGCTACTCTCTGCTTTCTACCCGATAGCCACTCTTCTATCCATGTTAATATTTTCCCATTGATCCCGTGGGCCTTAATCTTGAGTAACAGCTTTTTGTGTGGCACCTTGTCAAATGCCTTCCTAAAATCCAAATATACCACATCTACTGGTTCCCCCTTATCCAACCTGCTGGATACATCCTCAAAAAATTCTAAAAGATTAGTCAAGCATGACTTCCCTTTTGTAAAGCCATGTTGACTCTGCCTAATCTTTTTATGGTCTTCAAGGTATCCCATAACTACGTCTTTTATTAAGGACTCAAGAATTTTCCCTACAACTGACATCAGACTAACTGGTATATAGTTTCCCATATTTTCTCTCCCACCCTTCTTAAATAGTGGAGTTATGTTTGCAATCTTCCAATCAATGGGGACTTTTCCAGTATCCAGAGAATTTTGGAAGATTATAGACATGCCATCCACTATCTCAGTAGCCACCTCCATTAAAACTCTAGGATGCAGGCCATCCGGTCCAGGGGATTTATCAGTTTTAAGACCCGACAATTTACCTAGAACCATCTCTTTACCAATATTAATCTCCCTAAATTGCTCGCTAACATTGTCTTCTTGATTCCCCTCTATTTTTGGTATGTTTCCAGTGTTTTCTTTGGTGAAGACTGTAGCAAAATACTTGTTTAATGACTCTGCCATGTCCTTGGCCTCTATTATAATTCCTTCGGTCTCTGCCTGTAATGGACCCACATTCACCCTCGCTAGCCTTTTCCTCTTTATATATTTATAAAAACTCTTGCAGTCTGTTTTTATGTTCTTTGCTAGTTTGCCCTCATAATCTATTTTCTCCCTTTTGATCAATTTTGTGGTCCTCCTCTGTTGTTCCCAAAAGTTCTCCCAATCCTCGGGTTTACTACTCATCTTTGCTGTTTTATAGGCTTTTTCTTTTGATTTGATACTTTCCCTAACTGCTCTAGTTAGCCACGACTGAACCACCTTTCCCATGGCATTCTTATTCCTCAAAGGAATATGTGCTCATTGGGAATTTTGCACTATCTCCTTGAATATTTGCCATTGCTGGTCTACTGTCAAATCTTTAAGTCTAGTCTCCCAGTTTATTCTGACTAAATCCTCTCTCATACCAGCAAAGTTGGCTCTATTTAAATTGAAGATTTTTGCTTCAGACTTAACTACTTCGCTCTCTAACTTAATGCTAACTTAATTTCTTTCTTTACTTAATAACTTAACTTAATTTCATCTTCACTTCTCTCCTGTTCAAAACTCACCTTTTCTGAGGTGACTCTTCATCCTTCACTAACTCAAACTCCCAAAATTTCACCACCTTATCAGCACTTCCAGTAACAAAACCACGCTGGAAGAAAGAGACAGACAGACATTATTGACAAGGGCAAAAACACATCTGGCTTTGTTGGCTAGGATAAGCCCACCTCAGTCACAGGTGCCATACAAATAAGCATGTCGAGAAGTCTGAACTTCACTTGAAATATGCCGAGTTAAGAGTAGTTATTGACTTGAAAAAGCACTTGCATTTAATATAGTGCCTTTCACCTCAGGAGCACATCTGAAATTACATCGCATGATTCACTGTAAACTGTAGATAATGTGATTTAAATTCTCATGTTGGTATATGAGAAGTCTTCACAGAGAGCCTATTGCACTTTATTAATAACACTTACATTTGGTGTATCATCTTTCACGTAGATAGTGCATCATGGCATTTGCAGCATATGGGGATGGGTAATGCATTTAAGTATCTACAGGCTTCGCTACAAATGAGTTAACTGGAGTTTGATTGTTCGTCTTACCTGGTCTGGTGCCAGTGATATGGACCACAATGCTCCTTTGTGGGCATCAATATTTTCCAACAAACGTCCTGAAGCCAAATCAAACAGTTGCAGTTTCCCAGACTAGAGGAAAGAAAACCACAAGGAAATTAACTTAATTATCTCCGTGGGGAGTTTCTGTACACTGTTATCTGGCAGGTTTGTCCACAAAAGGGCAACTCTGTCTTAACAACAAAACCATTATGACTTTCACCACCCACCGCCCCATAATTGGAACCTTAAATATAACAATTAATCGAAGCGATAAGGCAACTAGATTAACTATTCTTTAATAATAATTCTTGCATTTGATGTAGCGCTTTTCGCGTCTTCTAGATGTCTCAAAGCGCTCTGCGGAATGTACTGTAAAGTTCACTGAGCTACAGGACTCCACTCCCTTGTAGGCACTATGTGTGTGTTTTATTCTTACTTCAACCACATTGTCAAGAGTCGAATGTTTCAGCATCAGATACCAACATAGCACTGAAACGCAAGAAAATAGGGTTCTCTGTGGTCCTAATCCATCGACCGTTAATTTATTCCAATTATCACAATTCTTGCAGTTTGTTAGCATCACAACAGTTCACATTATGTACGAACAACACAATTTACTGTGAGCTGTAAATGTTTCAAAATACTATCCCATTTACCTTAGTTCCTATAATGATTTGTCTGTCTCCGGGAACAAAGAGAGAACAGAGAGCATACTCGCATTCCATGGTTCTAATACACTGCAGAGTGGACCTGTGGGACAACAAAAGTACATCTCTCAGAGTGTCATAAATACAGCTAACAACAACAACAACTTGCATCTACACAACAAATCTTCCACTGAGGAGTTAAATACATATTCATGTAGATCTAATATAAGCAAATCATTTAACAAACCCCAAACTGTTCATCAACTAACTCCAATCTCAAAACTGTACACCCAATCCTAATAATAATAATTGTTTTGTCCAGGGAACTATAAACCTGTTAGCTTAACATTGGTGGTAGAAAAGATAATAATAATAATCATAATTCTTGATTTGATATAGTGGCTTTTCATGATTTCTAGACATCTCAAAAGAGCTTCATAGAATATAATATAAAGTGAATTGACTGCACATTTTGTGGGCGAAACACAGCAGTCAATTGCGCACAGCAGCGTCACAGAAACAGTGGTGGATTGAAATGACTAACTTACTATTTTTATGAGGGATTATTGTCAGGTGTTTATGTCTGGCTACAAGTAACTTTGCATGTTGCATGGTGCAACCAATTGCTTAGAAGATGAATTTATCACATTGATTCAATGCTGCTCACCTAGATTCAGAGGCTGAACTAGATTTTTTCCCCCTTATTACAGCAAAACCCCACATATCTTGCATTGTACTCAAATCATTGGACACATTGGACTGCAAGATGCCAGCAAAAAAAATAGTGTGCGTACGGAGACCTTGGATTTGTAAGGCAACGTGGGTTTAGAGCTCAACAATCTCTTACAGGTACAGTATAGGGTTAAGAGTCAGACAATGATAGAGAAAGTCAGATTTTGAATGATGACCAATTATGCACACGGTTTCCTTATCCACCTGGGGATGGTTGTCAATTGGTGATGTTAATTGTTTCTCTCTACTTGTCTCTCAAGTTACTCAACTGCAGGACTTTGGTAAACTGCCATTGGAACGTACAGTACATTTGTACTGAATCATCCCAAGTGATTCAGGGATGTCCTCCCACTGTGAAAAATATGATATAAATGTAATGCTTTATTGTATCCCTACATTCACACAGCAAACAGCTCAAACCTGTTCCATATCTTTATTGTCTCGGCTGACGCAGAGAGTATTGCAATGTTGTCTGAACTGAAGGCAAGAGTTCTGGAGTCAGTCCGATGACCTGCAAGAGTTATCCTTGCTGTCTTGGTGCACTCTGGTAACTTCACTGTAGGATTCAAAGTGTAGGCCTCAACTGTGTTATTCTGTAGTAGCATCACAACCTTCAGCTCCCCCTTTGACGCCAACAGAGTGTCAAACGATCTAATGAAATAAGAGGGAATCAATGGCTCAAAGATGCAAGTACAGTACAGATAAAAATATTCTGGCAGAATGCACAAGTGCTTTGAGTGGTGTGTATATATATTATATATATGTCTATGTATTTAAGGTTGAAGACACTATGAAACAGGTAAATAATAAGAAAAGAGATAAATCTAGGATCAGTCTGTTTAGTTTCAGTATTACTTGCATAGTATTACATGGAGCATAACAGCACAAACCACAGGTCATCTGGTCCAATGTGTCTGTGCCAGGGTGTATATTACAGTCCACACGAGCCTCTGCCATTGAGTACAGTTGACCACAAATTTTTACCTAATTTTTGCTGAGGCTTTAATATTTGTGATTCGCTCAAGTTCATCCTCGAGGCTTCGTTGCACGTCAATCTCAAAGTCTGTGTCAGCTTCTGCTGACTCGGCCCTTTTTCTGTTGAATAATGCATTCCATTTCAGTAAATTCACTAGAATATAAATAAATATGACTCCACATGCAAACAGAATCTGGCCTGTCCATTTGATCGAACACTTTAAAGTGCGTATTTTTCAAACCAAAACCCATGCTCAGGTGAACACAAAGCACAACACCACTAGGTGTGGTACTTTCTGTGACAAGAGTCAACTGAGGTGAAGAATTCCCTGATATGGTAGTATAAATACCATATCTTAAACTATGGTTTGCTTTAAATGATTGCACGCTAACCAGAAAAGTCATGTTTTAAACTTGTACACTGCAGAACTAAATGGTTCAGGCCATTAGGAAGCTCTAGATATCCTTGATGTGTAGGGCCATCTTAAGTTCAGTAGGTGTATATTGTTATTGAATCTCTTACTGTGTCTGCAGAGTCCGCATGAACCATTTCAACCTCTGCTCCGATGTTATCAGCAAGATCACTCGCCCAAACGGCAACGAGATTTGGAGCCTCTCAAAAAATGATCAAAAAGGCTACTGGGATGTTGGCCTTTATCTCAAGGGGGCTGGAGTCCAAAGGAGAGGAAATGATGGTTCAACAATGTAGACTAGCCTTGATCAGACCTCACCTGGAAACTGGGTTCAGTTTTGGGCCCCACTCCTCAGGAAGGATATATTGTGTCTGGAGGAGGTGCAAGGCAGATTCACCAGAATGATACCAGGGATTAAAGGGTTATATTGCGACGACAGGTTGTTTGGTATCCAATTCAGCGCCCTGGGCCAATTCACATTGTCAAGTCTGAGGTTGATAGATATTTGTTAGGTCAGGATATTAAGGGATATGGAATACGGGTAATTGGACTTGAGGCACAGATTAGACATTTTACAGAGTGGCGGAACAGACTTGAGGGGCCGAATGGCCTTCTCCCGTTTCTATGTATAGGATATCACAACCCTGAGTCCATGCCCCTAAACTGGGATGACAAACAAGTTCACTCACTTTGCCCTTTTCTTCATTTTCTTTTGCTTTTTTTCAATCTTATTGTTGACTTCCTCTTCGCTGAGGGCGGTGAAAACCTCAAGCACATTATCTGTGCCCTACAACCAAATGTAACATTTGTATGATTCACAAAATGTTCAAATTTACAGTTTTTCAGTTACATTGGAACACTATTATTTCTAAATCTTAACCTTGCTAGCATGGCTGGAAACATGAATTCTGCAGCGGACTGCATCACCTACAAAACGCCTGGAATTTCAGCTGCAATGGCTATTGAGTAACCATTTTAAAGGACAGTTTTTAAAAGAATACAGAAATGTACAGAAAGCAGACCACAATTGCCATAAATAGAGAAATTTCACTTTGGACATGGTCTACTCTTATTTTCTTAGCCTTTCAGAGCATTAGAAATTTCTCAAACTGTCAAATTCACTCTCGAATGAAGCTGGTTTTCTGTGTTATTAAGATAATGAAACTAGATCCAGGTGGAATTTCTCCCTCATGCTATATAATATTAAAATCAGTATTTCTTCAATGACACTAAGCAATAAACTGTAAAGTGTATATTTATGGGCTAAACGCGGCAGCCAATTGCGCACAGCAGCCTTTCAATCCATTTCAATCCACAACAGTCGTGGATTGAAATGACCAATTTATTTTTTGAGGGATTGTTATTAAGCATGTGAAATAAGGAAACTTGCCCAAGGTTGCCCCTGACCTGCCTGAAATCGAACACAGGTCTCACGCTTGTAAGGCGAGTGCTCTAACCACTGAGCTACTAGACTCTAATAGTGCTTTGTAAACTGCAACACATGTTAGCAAACTATTACTGGAGAAACATCAATACTGTAATATATACAGTATACAAATGTGAGCTGTTTTGGATCTTGAATGTACTCAAGCATGAATCTTTAGTGAGCAGCCTCTACCCATCTGTTTCAGCCGCTCACAGATAAACATTCCCCATTTGAACGTGAACCAAACTGCTTTCTATTCACCCTTGTTATATCAAAACAACAATTTGGATTTATATAGCGCCCTCCACGCCAGACGGCATCTCAAGAGCGCTTCCCAATAATGGATCCCTGGTCCAAGGCCAGGCTCTCAATGTAACAGCAACAAACCTTTATCCAGGAATAACATGAATTATCTGAACCTGTAGCACTAAGTGCAGGAAATACGCCCCACATCCATTGCTGGACATCACCTCGGGACGGTGACATAAATTGGAGGTCCTGATGATTTTTTTTTCATGTAAAAATTCTAAATTCAGTTGTTGCCAAATTGAACGATCAGCTCAGCTCAGAGTACCATCTGCTACTCCTCCTTCCAGTGGAGCCACAGCTGAGAACTGCGAACACCCAGCTTTAAAATGCAAATTATGGCGACATCTTCACTCTGCAGCTCAGTTACCACATGGTTTTGTTTGTTTTGCTATTGTGAGTATCATGAAGCTTTTCTCCTTTCGCTGTTTTAGTTCAGGCTGAACTTATGACATGAACGGATTTAGTTACGAGCAATTTTTGTTAACTACTACAAGTAAAATTCCTTGCAATTGATAAACGCAAGCAATTTTATTATAAGTATGACTTTCACACAAGAGGACACCTCAAAACATTTCACAGGATTTTACTGTAAAGTGGACTTACTGGGACACCCGAGTTCATCTCCGGGCAGGGTGAAACATTCGGCAAGGTTCTTTCCTCCACACGCCTACTAATAATGCTTCAAAAACCCAATGATAAATTGGTCATTTCAATCCACAACTGTTAGTGGGACCTGTGCTTTGAAATTACCAATTTATTAGCAATCGGCTGCTATGTTTCACCCACATATACACAGCCAATTCACTTTACAGTATATTCTGTGAAGCGCTTTGAGACAACGGCAACAACAACAAAATTACATTTATAGAGCGCCTTTCACATTGGGGAGGATGTCCCAAGGTGCTGAACAGTCAGGAGGCAAGACCCGAGCATGGGGGGACGGGCAGGTTAGGTGGGGGGAGGGGAGGGAGTGGTGGGAGGGCGGCTGAAGGTACGATCAGAAAGGAGGGTCTTGAGATTTGGCAATTATTGGCTCCGACCATGGGTAAAAACACTTGATTTTTAAAAAAATCATACCGAGGGATCTTGGTACTGTGATAAAAAAAACTATTATAGCCATTTTGACCAAGTTGCCTTATGTGGTGTTTGATATGAAGGCAGCGTTTGCCCATGGCTTGCTACTCACGTGGCAGGCTACAATTTTGCCGCTTTGATCTGCTTTGAAGGAAACAACACGATTTCTGCCGTCCCGAAGCATGGAGCCAGCCTTCAGACAGGTCAGTATAAGCTGTGAGAGAAACACAAAGTGAATAAAACAAAGGCAGCATTTCCACCTGAATGTACACCCACCACCCCCGCACCCACACCCCAAAAAATCAATGAATCCCATTTATCCCTTTGTATCCAAGATCAAAAGTGACATTTACCAAACTTCCTATTGCTATAATAATCCTTGTTACCAGTATATAATAACCTTTCATGTTGGAACATCTCAAAGTGCTTCAAATGAATGGCTGAAATGATCACATTTGCAGCACAAATGGCAGTTATTTGTGCACAGCAAACTGTCGCAAAACACACACGTGGTAACGACCGATTCAATCTGGAGGAGTGTTGGCCATGACACCAGAAGAATCTCCCCCTTTCCTTTTTGAAGCGTATCGTGTGATCTTTAACATACACCTAAACAGACATGTCGATTGAATGCCTCATCTGAAGGACAGCAAATATTGACAATACAGCCAGCTCCCCCAGTACAGTCCTGGAGTGTCACTTATCATGGAGCAGAGAGCCAGAGTGAGCTATGGACGGAGTGAGGCGAGGACAGAGTGAGAAGGAATTGGGTGAGAGTGGGAACTAGGTGCAGAGGGGGAAGTAGGTGCAGATTATATATATCCCAGGGAAGTAAGTCGAGATAATGGCCTGGCATGTGATGTGCGAGGAATGCGGGATGTGGGAGTTGATGGAGGGCAACCTGAGCCAAGGTGACTTCATCTGCAGCAAATGTCTGCACATGAGGAAGCTCCAGCTTAGAATAGCTGAGCTGGAGTATCAGGTGGAGACATTGCGGTGCATCAGGGAAGGGGAGAGCTTCTTAGATAGTTTCATCCTAGAGCCTGACACTCCACCAAGGCCTAGGGAACAAGAGTGCGCTGTTGCCAGCCACGGTCAGGACTGGGTGACAGTCAGACGACCGGGTATGCGGAGCCACAAGAGTGGTGCAGAGAAACCCCAGATTGTAACCATTTCCAACAGGTATGAAGTACTTTCAACCTGTTTGGATAAGGAGGTCTGTGAGAAGGTTGGACAAACCAACTCCATAAAGACCATTTTAATAGGAGATACAACTGTCCGAGGTATAGATAGGCATTTTTGTGAACGGAAACGCGAATCTCAGAAGGTGTGTTGCCTACCAGGTGCCAGGGTTGAAGACTTGACTGAGCGGGTCCATGAAATTCTGCTAGGGGAAGGGGAAAATCCACTTGTGGTGGTCCATTTTGGGACCCATGAAGTTGAGAGGAAAAGACCTGAGATGCTCCAGGGAGAGTATCAGAGACTACGGAGTAAACTGAAAAGTGGAACTTCGAGAGTGGTGATCTCTGGGTTGCTTCCAGTGCCTCGAGCAAGCCAGTTCCAGAATGCTAGAATAAGGCACATCAATGCATGGCTGGAGAAGTGGTGTAGGAAGGAGGGTTTCTGGTTCCTAGACCATTGGGACCAATTCTGGGGTAGGTGGAACCTGTACAAAATGGATGGGTTACACCTAAACAGGGCTGGAACCAATCTCCTTACAGGGAGGTTGTCGAGTTTTGTGGGGGGGGGGGGCTTTAAACTAATCCCGGGGGGTGAGAAACTGATCAGTAGTTCAGATACGGGAGGGGTAACAAAGAGGACAGGGGTAAGGGTAAGACGGGAGAAAAGTGCAGAGGAAGTAATTTGTGCCTTAGAGTGCATGTATGTAAATGCACGAAGTTTGATAAATAAAATTGGTGAGCTGCAGGCTCAGGTGGCTGCGAGGCGATATGATGTTATAGCAGTAACAGAGACTTGGCTCCAGCATGGGCAGGAATGGGAGTTGAACATTCCTGGTTATAATGTATTCAGGAGGGATAGAGAAGGGAGAAAAGGGGGCGGGGTGGCAATTTTAGTTAAGGACTCAGTGACTGCCTTAGAAAGGAACGAGGTGGAAGAAGGACTAAAAACCAAATCTATCTGGTTAGAAATGAGGAATAAAAAAGGTGCAGTTATACTGTTAGGGGTATACTATAGACCACCAAATAGTGGGGAGGAGATAGACAAGCAGATCTGCAAGCGTATCACGGAGAAATGCAGAGCTAATAGAGTAGTGATAATGGGTGACTTCAACTATCCCAACATAGACTGGCAGAATAGTAGAGTAAAGGGCAAGGAGGGAGAAGAATTCCTGAAGTGTGTGCAGGACAACTTTCTTGATCAGTATGTTTCCAGTCCAACGAGGAAAGAAGCATTGCTGGATCTAGTTTTGGGAAATGAGGTAGGGCAAGTTCAACAGGT
Source organism: Hydrolagus colliei (assembly GCA_035084275.1). NCBI lineage: Eukaryota > Metazoa > Chordata > Chondrichthyes > Chimaeriformes > Chimaeridae > Hydrolagus > Hydrolagus colliei. The sequence goes on along the minus strand of CM068745.1, from coordinate 82,928,272 downwards.
TTCTGTAGGTGAGCATCTAGGGAATAGTGACCACAATATCGTTAGATTCAGAATAATTATGGAAAGGGATAAGGAACGATCACAGGTGAGGACACTCAACTGGAAAAGGGCTAATTTCAATGAGTTGAGGTGGGACCTAGCCAAGGTGGATTGGAAAGAAAAATTGGCAGGTAAGACAACTAACGAGCAGTGGGCAGCATTCAAAGAGGAGATAGTTCAGGCACAGGTCAAAAGCATCCCCACAAAGGTGAAATGTAAGGCATCCAAACCTCCCTGGATGACTAAGGAAATCGGGGCCAAAATAAAACAAAAAAAAGAGGCTTATGATAAGTGTCAGGCTCAAAATTCAGAAGGGAACCAAGCAGAATATAGGAAGTGTAGGATAGAACTAAAAAAGGAAGTTAGAGGGGCAAAGAGACTGCATGAAAAACTATTAGCGAGTAAGATTAAGGGGAACCCTAAGGTTTTTTACCAACATATTAAGAGTAAAAGGTTGGTCAAGGATAGGGTGGGGCCAATTAGGGACCTAGGAGGAAATCTCATTGTGGAGGCAGAGGGCATGGCTGATGTACTGAATGAGTACTTCGCCTCGGTCTTCACAAAAGAAAAGGATACAGCCAATGCCATAGTATTGGAGGAGAGGATAGGAGAAATGGATAGAATAATTATAACCAGAGAGGAAGTTCTAAAAAGGTTGACGTCGCTCAAGGTGGATAAGTCACCTGGTCCGGATGGGATGCACCCTAGGTTACTAAGGGAGGCACGGGAGCAAATAGCAGGGACTCTGGCCACGATCTTTCAATCTTCCTTGGACACAGGGGTCGTGCCAGAGGACTGGAGGATAGCTAATGTTACTCCCTTGTATAAAAAGGGGCAGAAGGACAAGCCTGGTAACTACAGACCAGTCAGTCTAACGTCGGTAGTGGGCAAACTTCTAGAGTCCATAATCAGGGACAAGGTAGATCTTCACTTAGAAAGATATAGGCTAATAAAGGACAGTCAACATGGATTTGTTAAAGGCAAATCTTGCCTTACAAATCTGATAGAATTTTTTGATGAGGTAACGGAATGGGTGGATAATGGTAGCGCAGTTGATGTAGTTTACATGGACTTTCAAAAGGCATTTGACAAAGTGCCACATGAGAGACTTATTAGGAAATTAAAGGCCCATGGCGTAAAAGGGACAGTGGCAGCGTGGATCCACAACTGGCTGCGAGACAGAAAGCAGAGTTGTAGTGAGCGGCTGTTTTTCTGACTGGAGGGAAGTGAGCAGTGGTGTGCCACAGGGATCAGTTTTGGGACCATTGCTGTTTGTAATCTACATCAATGATCTGGACTTGGGTGTACGGAGTACAGTTTCCAAGTTTGCAGATGACACTAAGTTAGGGAGAATAGTAAATAGTGAGGAGGATAGTAGCCATCTGCAAGAGGATATAGACAAATTGGTAAAGTGGGCAGACACATGGCAGATGAAGTTTAATGCAGAGAAGTGTGAGGTGATGCATTTTGGGAGAAGAAATGAAGGGAGGCAATATAGGCTAAATAGTACAATTTTAAATGGTGTGAAGGAACAGAGAGACCTGGGGATTTGTGTTAGTGACTCGTTGAAGGTGGCAGGACAGGTAGACAAGGCTGTTAAGAAGGCATATGGGATACTAGGCTTTATAAATAGGGGTATAGAGTACAAAAGTCAGGAAGTGCTGATTAACCTCTATAAGACTTTGGTGAGGCCTCAGCTGGAATACTGTGTTCAATTCTGGTCACCACATTACAGAAAGGATGTGAAGACATTGGAAAGGGTACAAAGAAGATTTACTAGGATGGTGCCAGGATTGAGGGACTTCAGCTATGAGGAGTGGCTAGATAGGCTAGGGTTATTCTCTCTGGAGCAGAGAAGATTGAGGGGAGACCTAATAGAGGTTTATAAAATCATGAGGGGTTTCGACAGGGCAAATAGAGAAAAACTATTTCCACTCGTGGGCGAATCTGTGACTCGTGGTCACAGATTTAAAATAGTTTCAAGGCGAAGTAGAGGGGAGCTGAGGAGAAATTGTTTCACTCAGCGAGTTGTTCGAATCTGGAATGCATTGGCTGAAAAGGTGGTGGAGGCTGATTCGATAACAACTTTTAAAAGGGAATTGGATCTTTATTTAGGGAGAACAGGTCTATTAGGCTATGGGGAGCGGGCAGGGCAGTGGGATTAAATCGCTCTTTTCAAAGAGCCGGCACAGACTAGATGGGCCGAATGGCCTCCTTTTGTGCCGTAAAATTCTATGAATCTATGAATCTATTCTATGAACCATGTTCAAACTAAATTAGAATGAAATTGTTCCAAGACCTGGCGACTGTATTGAACAAAAATTCACCTCTTCCGGGTTTTCATTCAGCTCCCCTTCAGTTTCCTCAGCGAGTTCCAGAGAACCCTTTGTCTTCTTCACATCTGGTTCTCCAAGTTCCCTCTTCTGTAAGATTTACAACACAGGGTAACAGTCTTCACCAGAATGATTAAAAACAAATCAGAGTAAACTTGCATTTATATGACAGCTTTCAGTTGAGGGAAAATTCCCGGAAGCCATTTACAAACTATAATTAAAATAAAAGTGAATGTTATATTAGCTGCTGACACACTCAGCAGCTAATTTGCACCAGCAGCCGTTGCATATGCAACAGTGACATAGGTAGCTTATTAATTGTGTTCTTACTTCATCCAGGTAACAGATGTCCCATGCTCGGAGTTCACTGTCAGACGATCCAGTCACAATTCGCTTCTCTTCTGAAAGCAACACAAACCCCCACACCTGGAATAAACACAGAGGGTGAAAACATCCACATAAAACTTCTATTTAAAATAAAGAAATTCATTAAGACAAATAATAAAAAGTCTAACTGTTTCTCTCAGTTAATTCCCTAAAAATGAATTCCAGTTAATCTAACAAAGATTATTTCTAGATAGTCCCAGAGTGACATCATATTTTACCAAGTGGAGATGTTTTGCTACAGATATTTGTACTGCCAATCAAGAACAAAATACTATCCTCAGGTACTATTAAGGGAAGAAGTTGGGATAGACAGAAAGGACTGTTCAAAAAGAGTGAACTTTGAATTTCTTCCATTACCCTGGCAAAGAAACCCGTAGATACAATGGTCATTTCCTTAAGGTAACTCTAACAGACCAGGTTTAGCTACGTTGGTGACCTAAATTTAGATTACTGCTTTGTAAACATCGATTTTTGTAAATAATCAATAGAATAAACAATTATAATAATAACTTTCATTTCCTTGAATACAATTCATAAAAACGTTAAAATGTTTCAAGATGAATTGTTAAATATAGCAATTGTTTAAATTTGTAGGCAAAGGAGGCAGCTATTATGCACATAACAAGGTCCCATAAACACCTATGAAGTAAACAACCATTGTACTGTATTTAGGGGTTGCTTTGCCAGGGTAATGGGAAAACTTCCTTTCTCTTTTTAAATAGTGTTATTCAATCCTTCATGTCTATCCAAAGAGGCAGATAGGACATCTGTTCAATGTTTTGTCCAAAGAATGGTATTGCAACAATATACAAGAGGTCAGCCTGGACTATGAACCTTAGTCCTCATGAAGGGCTTGAAGGCCACAACCATTCAAAAAAAAACTTGTTTTGATCCAAAGCAAACACGCTTCCAAACTGACCAGTGAACAAATACAATGCTTATTTGACGGAAACGTGACATAATTGACTAATTTTGTCCTCTTGAGAAATTTTGTAACTTTACTTGCGTCATCCAGATAACACAACAATCATCAGATGAAACATTTCATCAGAATGTGCTAAGACCCATGCAATATAAAATAACACTCAGCGCTGGGCCTGACTAAACCACAACTGTCTTGAGGAAATATTAAAAGTTACAATTCTTTGTTAGTGCAATGGTTACCGCAGCGCAAATCAAACCAACCCAGTCTAAATAGTTGCTATAAATTAATTGCTTACCTCACTGCGATGTCCGACCATGGTTTTGAAGCAATGTTGCGTATCCAAGTCCCACCATTTCACAAATGTGTCCTTGGAACTAAAACCAAACAGACAGAAAGGAACACATGTATTCAATTCCCGACAGTCATCAATAGAGATTCAAATAAAAAGATCCCTCCTTCCATTAACCCAGTGATGCCCTTAGACATTTCCTGTAGGACCCACTACTTGGTTAAATTAAGTTTATAATAATAATCCTTGTATTCGATATAGCGCTTTTCATGTCTATATATTGCACTTTTCATGTCTATGCTTCGCAGAATAGACTGTAAAGCAAAACGACTGCATATCTGTGGGATAAATGCGGCAGCCAATTGCGCACAGCAGTGTCCCCCGCACAAATAGTCGTGGATTGAAATGTCCAATTTATTGTTGTATTTTGGAGGATTATTATGTCCTCAAATCAAGATTTTCCACCATCAGGATGAAGATTTGGACACAATCCACATGAAAAATCTGAAGGAACAGAGATGTGAAGAGTACCAAACATCATGAGAAGCTGTACAAGATGATAGGAGAAGTTGCTACAACTTAGCTGTTAGTAATGCATTGAAGAGCCTTTGGAAGCCTTACCTTTTATAGCTAACAAAAACAATCTAACAGTTTGAGGATTTTCCACTAAAGTGGCCATCATAGTAAACTACCACAAGAAAAGATGTTTCTAAATCCAATACCACATTTTTGTTCGTTTCTCTCCATTAGAAAATAAGAGGGGTTAGAAGAAAATTCTTCACTTAGATGGTTGCTTGGGTTTGATTGTTACAACTGACTTTTGAAGTTGAATCAATGAAATTATTTTAAAAAGGAACTGGATAAACACCTGGACAATAAAAAAATTTGAGTTTATGGAGAAAGGGTAGGAATTTGTAATAAAGCTGGAATAATCCATTAAAAAAGGGTTAGTTAATAATGCATGTAGAAGTAGCACAAGAGTATTAATAGGCTGAATAGCCTCCTTTCATGCAGAAAAAAATCTGCTTTTATTACCTGGAGACCAGAAGGTTCTTGTCTTTGAGAAACATTGCTTGTGTAATAACGTCTTTGTGCCCTTTCAGTCTGTATAAACCACTCTCATTGACGATATCCCACACAATGATTTCTGTGTCCTGCAAAAAGCACAAAGATTCACATGATATTGAAATAAAATAATAATAATTTGGTCACTCAATCCACAACTGTTTGTGCGACAATTGGCTGCCGTGTTTTGCCGACAAAATATACAGTCAATTCACTTTACACTATCAAAATACCGAATACTACAGATGCTGGGAATATGAAACAAAAACAGAAGTTGCTGGGGAAACTCAGCAGGTCAGGTAGCATCCATGGAGAAAGGAAAAAGAGTCAACGTTTTGAGTATACAACCCTTCGTCAGAACTGGCCCCAGTTCTAACGAAGGGTTGTAGACCCGAAACATTGATTTTTGTTTTACACTATATTCAGTAAAGCACTTTGAAACGCCTCAAAGAGGTGTATAAGGTGCTATATCAAATGTAAGGATTATTATTAGGATGATTATTTTAAGCAGTCTTTTACAGAACAATAAATCTGTTTTACTACAGGACAGAAGCTGTATGTTAAGGAAGATGTTGAAAAGATGTGGAAAGCGCCATATAAATGAAAGGATTATTATTATTATTAGAAGCACACATTACAAATTCTGTAAACTTTTGTGCCGAATGAAAGGCAACAAAGATAAAATCCTAATCAAACAGAGTAAGGAAAATACAATGTTCTGTATTTTCAGTGGGAGAAATGTATTCCTGTAGTCACCAATGCTGGGATACATTATTGCTACCCTACATTATAAAACAACTTGTATTATATATAGAGCACTTCATGTGGGAACTGTTTTTTTTAGGCAACTTGACGTATTATTCAGTGCAAAACAGAAAATAATTACATTATCCAGGCATATTTTACCTTGAAAATAAATTTCATTGCCACCCCCACCCCCACGAAACGATCTCAAATCAGTACCTTTGACCCAGATACCAGCCGAGCTCCAAGACTATCATAGTTAAGAACGGAGACAGATGATTTGTGCCCGTTGAAAGTGACATTGCTCTCTCCGGTCACTAAGTTGAATATTCGTATTGAGCCGTCTTCATACCCAACTGCCAGGTGACGGCCATCAGGGGAGGAGCACAGGTACGTCACTTCGTGTTTAACACCCTGAAGAATTAATATCTGTGGATTCAACATACAACAATGTATTGTTTCATATTCTTGCAGGCAAATAGAAGATCAACTAGTTCCCTTTTAGTGTGCAAGGGTTTCCTTTTATTGTACATTAAAGTAGATGCTGCTGAAACACACACACACATATACACACACTAGAGAATCATATATTCACCTTCTCGCACTAGGCTAAGATGCGAAAGTAAAGTGATGCCGAATAAATAAAATCGCAAATCGGATGCGGGTAACAGGTTTTGTAGCCCTAATAACATTTTTAAACCAGTACAGGTATCATGAGATTGAAATCTGCAATTTCAACGAGGAACTGAGGATACGGTTGCAGTAAATGGTTAGCGATAGGAGACAGAATAAAAAAAACACTGGGTGGGAGAGCGAAAAGAGAAATCGGTGGCACGATGTGGGTAAACAATGAGAGTGAGAAAGGTTGACAAAGTGCATTGCCATAATGTTAGCATGTGTCCTTATGTAAGTTTTTGGTTAGTATTGACATTGTCGTTCATGTAAATAGATCTGGTCCCAATTAGTGGGGTTGGGGGAGAGGGGGGTGGGTGGGGAGAGTAGGCTCTTTATTGAGTTTGTAGCTGTGAACAATACTTTACTTACCTTTTCTCCTTTCCTTATATCCCAGATGAACACATGCTCACAGGCAGCAACTGCCACATACCGGCCCTTTTCCCCTCGCAGTTGCACGTAAACAATGTTGGCTTTTGGGCTTGCGATCACCCCGAAAACAGCAGTGGCAGCATAGCGCAGGTACTGCTTTGTCAGGCCCATGGCTGGGCGTGCTCACCGCGTGACGATGTTCAAATTCTGAAAAGGCAACAACAACAACAAAAATTACATTTGGAGAGCGTCGTTCTCGTCAGGAGGAAGTCGCAAGGCGCTGATAACCTTACTGCTAAGTGAACAGAGGCGTGTGGAGTAAGGGAACTGGCCTAAGGTTTTACCCAACCAAAGACAACAACTGAAAACTTCTGGTGGAACACAATTTCCCAAATGAACAAGAGCACCGTCAGACATGCCGTTCTTTCTGCGAGACGTTAAATCGAGAAGGTCCTGTCTACCTGTTCCAAGTGGACTTTAAAGTTCTTGTGATACTCTTGGAAAAAGTGAAGGGAGCTTCTCCTGATGTCCTGTAGTTCAGTGGTTAGAGCGCTCGCCTTACAAGCTTGAGAGACCTGTGTTCGAACCCAGGCAGGTCAGGGCAAGTTTCCTTACTCCACACTCACGCCTGATAATAATCTCTCATAAAAAAAAACACAATAATAAAATTGGTCATTTCAACAACTGTTTGTGGGGAACGCTGCTGTGTGCAGTCAGCTGCTGCGTTTCGCCCACAAATATATAAATTTCAATACACATTGAAATTGGTCATTTCAATCCACAAGTATTTGTGGGCACCGCTGTGCGTAATTGGCTGCTGCGATTCGCCCACAAATATACAATCAATTCACTTTACAGTATATTCTGTGAAGCGCTTTGAGACCTAGTCTAGACAAAGTGGAAAAGCTGCTGTATCCAATGCAAGGATTATTATTGTCATCACCAGATCCAAGGATTATTAACGTTACGAAACGATTATAAAATGACACTTCGATCTCAGCCCAAAAAAGGCCTGGAAGCCATCACTCATCAGTCACTCCATCACTCACTCACACTTGCTCACTCATTCCCTCCCCCCCTCCATCTCCCTCTCACACATTCCCTCCCTGATACTCCCTCCCTCACTCACACTCCCTCCCTCTCTCCTTCACACTCCATCCCTCCCTCACTCACACTCCCTCCCTCACACTCCCTCCCTCCCTCCCTCACTCACACTCCCTCCTTCCCTCACACTCCCTCCCTCACTCTCCCTCCCTCACTCTCCCTCCCTCACTCACACTCCCTCCCTCACTCTCCCTCCCTCACTCACACTCCCTCCCTCTCTCCTTCACACTCCATCCCTCCCTCACTCACACTCACTCCCTCACTCACACTCCCTCCTTCCCTCACACTCCCTCCCTCACTCTCTCCCTCACACTCACTCCCTCCCTCACTCACACTCCCTCCCTCACTCACTCACACTCCCTCCCTCACTCACTCACACTCCCTCCCTCACTCACACTCCCTCCCTCACTCACACTCCCTCACTCACACTCCCTCCCTCACTCACACTCCCTCCCTCACTCACACTCCTCACTCACACACTCCCCCTCCCTCCCTCCCTCACACTCCCTCCCTCTCTCACTCACACTCCCTCCCTCCCTCACTCACACTCCCTCCCTCCCTCACTCACACTCCCCTCCTCTCTCACTCACACTCCCTCCCTCACTCACACTCCCTCCCTCACATTCGCTCCCTCCCTCACATTCGCTCCCTCACTCACACTCCCTCCCTCACACTCCCTCCTTCCCTCACTCACACTCCCTCCTTCCCTCACATTCCCTCACACTCCCTTCTTGCCTTCCTCCCTCCCTCCTCCTCCCTCCCCTCCTCCTCCCTCCCTCACTCCCTTCCTCCCTCCCTCACACTCCCTCCCTCTCACACTCTCCCTCCCTCACTCACACTCCCTCCCTCACTCTCCCTTCCTCACTCACTCTCCCTCCCTCACTCACACTCCCTCCCTCCCCCTCCCTCCCTCACACTCCCTCCCTCTCTCGCTCACACTCCCTCCCTCCCTCACTCACACTCCTCACTCACACACTCCCTCCCTCACTCCCCCTCCCTCCCTCACTCCCCCTCCCTCCCTCACTCCCCCTCCCTCCCCCTCCCTCCCTCACTCCCCCTCCCTCCCTCACACTCCCTCCCTCCCTCACTCCCCCTCCCTCCCTCACTCCCCCTCCCTCCCTCACTCCCCCTCCCTCCCTCACTCCCCCTCCCTCCCTCACTCCCCCTCCCTCCCTCACTCCCCCTCCCTCCCTCACACTCCCTCCCTCCCTCACTCCCCCTCCCTCCCTCACTCCCCCTCCCTCCCTCACTCCCCCCTCCCTCCTCACACTCCCTCCCTCCCTCACTCCCCCTCCCTCCCTCACTCCCCCTCCCTCCCTCACACTCCCTCCCCCCTCCCTCACTCACATTCCCTCCCTCCCTCACTCACACTCCTCACTCACACACTCCCTCCCTCACTCACTCCCCCTCCCTCCCTCACTCACTCCCCCTCCCTCCCTCACACTCACTCCCCCTCCCTCCCTCCCACTCCCTCCCCTCCCTCTCTCACTCACACTCCCTCCCACTCTCACTCACACTCCCTCCCTCTCTCACACTCCCTCCCTCTCCCTCCCTCCCCTCACTCACTCACTCCCCCCCCCCTCCCTCCCTAACTCATTCACTCCCTCCCTCCCTCACTCACTCCCTCACCGCCACAGCAGCAGATCCTCCAAGCGTGAGCTGTCCCAGTGCTTCGCGGAGCGACGGAGTGTATATACAGGCAAGAATACTCGATCCCTGCCTACCCCGAGCCAACCTAACAGACACCGCCTTTGACAAGCCAACGATGATCTTGATCACCCGCTGATCTACTGCTCAGGTCTGGTCTGAGCGAACAAGGCAGGCGAGCACGCGACGGTACCGGCGCGAGGAGCTGACGTTTCGGACGACCGGAAGTAGGGGTGGGCGGGAGGGGCTATGTGTGGCGCGCGGCGCAGCCGTTGGAGCTGGGGGGGGGGGGGGCGGGGCTACGTGTGCGCGAGACGCCACCGTTGGGTCGTCGCCGAATCGTATGCGCATGCTCTTCTCTTCTCCACCCCCCACCCCACCTTTACCGAATCGATCCAATACAAACGGCGCCTGCCCTGAAGAAAGGCTTAGCCGAGTGAGCAGACTACCGTCTGCTGAACGAACGAAGCCGAGGCAACGCCGCCACAGGGCTACGGCCAACAGACTTCACTACAGACACAGCCCGCCCAACGGCCCTCCAACCGCCGGCAGAGTAACCGACCGACCGAGGGAGACGCTTGATTTATTTACTACGTGATTTTTCACGAAGAAAGGGGAGGGGGCGTGGCTTATTTTTGCTCTCTTCCCCTCCCTTGTTCCCCCTCTTCTCTCCCCCCCCCCCCCCACCCCCTTAACCCCTCTCTCCCCCCTGATCCCTTTCACCCCTCTCCCCCCAATCGCCTTGTCGTCGTCCCCTTGTCTCCTCTCTCCCCCCTCTCTCTACCCCACGTCCCCCTCTCTCCCTCCCCTGTCCCCCCTCTCCCCCCCCCTGTCCCCCTCTCTACCTCCCCCCCACTTGTCCCCTCTCTCCCCCCCTTGTCCCCCTCTTGTCCCCCCTCTCCCCCCCTTGTCCCCCTCTCTCCCTTGTCCCCCCTTGTCCCCTCTCTCGTCCCTCTTGTCCCCTCCCCCCTTGTCCCCTCTTTACCTCCCCCCCTTGTCCCCTCTCTCCCCCTCCCCCCCCCCCTTGTCCCCTCTCTCCCTCTCCCCCCCCTCCTTGTCCCCTCTCTCCCTCTCCCCCCCCCCTTGTCCCCTCTCTCCCTCTCCCCCCCCCCTTGTCCCCTCTCTCCCCCTCCCACCCCCCTTGTCCCCTCTCTCCCCCTCCCCCCCCCTTGTCCCCTCTCTCCCCCTCCCCCCCCCCCTTGTCCCCTCTCTCCCTCCCCCCCCCCCTTGTCCCCTCTCTCCCTCTCCCCCCCCCCCCCCCCTTGTCCCCTCTCTCCCTCCCCCCCCCCCCCTTGTCCCCTCCCTCCCCCCCCCCTCCCCCCCCCCCCTCCCCCACCCCCTCCCTTGTCCCCTCTCTCCCCCCCCCCCCTTGTCCCCTCTCTCCCCCCCCCCCTTGTCCCCTCTCTCCCCCCCCCCCCCCCTTGTCCCCTCTCTCCCTCCCCCCCCCCCCCCCCCATTTTTTCCCTCCTCTGCCTAATCTTGATTGAACATTCCTGTCACTGCTCGGCTCCCCAGCTGGGAGAGCTGACCGCTCAACTCAAGACTCTTGTGAAGGTGTGGCAGCTATGGATCCTCTGGGCGCTCGATCTCCCATCGTGGACATTCAGACCCTGCCCCGTTGGGCCGGCAGTTTGCAGGGAGAGGATGACACTGATTCCGTGAGAAGCTGCAGCGAAAGGCAACCAGACTCTTCGGTTTCCTCACCTTTCCCTTACAGGGAAGACATCAACAAGAAAATTATTTTGTGGTAAGTATCCCTCCCCCCCCCACCCCCCCAAACTGCATAACCTGCAGTTTGTTTGACCATTTTAAGGAGAGGGTAACAGGGACAGATTATTTCTAGGTAAATTTGAGTGAATGGTTGCAGACCACTCTGAAATCATTGTGTATTGTAATCCTATTGATCATCTTTTTGTATTCAATTAAACTGCTGCTATGCTTTGGTTCATCTGTGAGCGCTGGATCTCTGGGTGATGGTCTTTCCATCTCTACACTGTATAATGATCCTTGTATTTGATATAGGGCCTCACCACATCATTGGGGCACCTCAAGGCACTTCACAGAATCTACAGTACTGTATTGTAAAGTGGATTCGCTGTATTTTGTGGGTGAAACTTGTTCCATAAGCAACAACACAAAGTGAAATATTTCTAATTGTATTCTTCCTGGGTTTACGTTTAGACATTATAATACTAGTAGTAATCTTGTAGACAATTGATCAGCAAATGTACTGTACTTGGACAAACTCAAATGACTTTGAGCTTTTGATTTAAACTATGGATATGTGGTCTGGAACTGTCTGCCAGTACTCAAGCTTGTCAATGTAATACACAAGAACTATTTAATTGCTCTGTAGAATCTGACAAAAATCTATAGGGATTACACATTAGAATAGAATCATAGAATCATAGAATTTTACGGCACAAAAGGAGGCCATTCGGCCCATCTAGTCTGTGCCGGCTCTTTGAAAAGAGCGATTCAATCCCACTGCCCTGCCCGCTCCCCATAGCCTAATAGACCTGCTCTCCCTAAATAAAGATCTAATTCCCTTTTAAAAGTTGTTATCGAATCAGCATCCACCACCTTTTCAGGCAATGCATTCCAGATTCGAACAACTCGCTGAGTGAAACAATTTCTCCTCAGCTCCCCTCTACTTCGCCTTGAAACTATTTTAAATCTGTGACCACGAGTCACAGATTCGCCCACGAGTGGAAATAGTTTTTCTCTATTTGCCCTGTCGAAACCCCTCATGATCTTATACACCTCTATTAGGTCTCCCCTCAATCTTCTCTGCTCCAGAGAGAATAACCCTAGCCTATCTAGCCTCTCCTCATAGCTGAAGTCCCTCAATCCTGGCACCATCCTAGTAAATCTTCGTTGTACCCTTTCCAATGCCTTCACATCCTTTCTGTAGTGTGGTGACCAGAATTGAACACAGTATTCCAGCTGAGGCCTCACCAAAGTCCCATAGAGGTTAGTCAGCACTTCCTGACTTTTGTACTCTATACCCCTATTTATAAAGCCTAGTATCCCATATGCCTTCTTAACAGCCTTGTCTACCTGTCCTGCCACCTTCAATGAGTCACTAACACAAATCCCCAGGTCTCTCTGTTCCTTCACACCATTTAAAATTGTACTATCTAGCCTATATTGCCTCCCTTCATTTCTTCTCCCAAAATGCATCACCTCACACTTCTCTGCATTAAACTTCATCTGCCATGTGTCTGCCCACTTTACCAATTTGTCTATATCCTCTTGCAGATGGCTACTATCCTCCTCACTATTTACTATTCTCCCTAACTTAGTGTCATCTGCAAACTTGGAAACTGTACTCCGTACACCCAAGTCCAAATCATTGATGTAGATTACAAACAGCAATGGTCCCAAAACCGATCCCTGTGGCACACCACTGCTCACTTCCCTCCAATCTGAAAAACAGCCGCTCACTACAACTCTCTGCTTTCTGTCTCGCAGCCAGTTGTGGATCCACGCTGCCACTGTCCCTTTTACGCCATGGGCCTTTAATTTCATAATAAGTCTCTCATGTGGCACTTTGTCAAATGCCTTTTGACAAATGTAGCATTTCATAGATTCAATATTTTTCGTTGAAACATCTTCAGTTGATGCTTTGTTTATGTCGTACAACAATAAAATGACACTTGTTTAGCGCCGTTCACGTCAGGAGGATGTCACCGCTGGACAGTCATTGTTTTAGACCTGCGCTGGGACGGGGAGGGTGAGGGGAAAGGGGGAGATTTGGGACTGATGGGATCGTCGGAGAGCAGGGTCTTAGATTCATAGAATTTTATAGAATTTTACGGCACAAAAGGAGGCCATTCGGCCCATCTAGTCTGTGCCGGTGTGTGTCTTGTCTTGAGGCGGATCTTCAAGGAGGCCAGGGTGGGGGCGAGGCGGAGGGTCTGCGGGATGAAGTTCCAGGGGCAGTGGGGGCATAGTGGCTGAAGGCTCATCTGTCGATGGTAGGGCAGGTGGATTGGGGGACATGGAGCAGGCCTGAGTGGAGGGGACGGGTAGGTTGGTTGGAGGTTAGTAGGTCACACATGTAGGGTGGGGCGAGGCCATGGAGGGCTTTGAATGCGAGGACCAGGATCTTGAATTGGATCCTCTGGATGATGGAGTTGGATGAGGGAGATGGCGGTCACAAAACTTGGAGTGATAGAGGACATGGGCCGCAGAGTTCTGGATTATCTGCAATCTTTTACAGGGAGGAATTGGGAAAGCCGACAATAGGGCATTTGCACAGTCAAGCCGGGATGTGATGAAGGCATGAATGAGGGTTTCAGCGGCCTTGGGGGTAAAGTAATGGCAGAGTTGGGCAATATTGCGGAGGTGAGGGAAGGCAGAGCGAGTCATTGCTTGGATGTGGGGGAAGAAAGACAGTTTAGGATCGAACAAGACACCTAGGTACCTGACTGGCTTGGTGAGGTTGAGTGTGCAACCATGGAGGTTGATGCTGCCAGTGCCTGGTGCGTGAAGGTGCTAGTGCGAACCAATCAGAAGGGCCTCTGTCTTGTTAGCATTCAATTGTAGAAGGTTAACTCTCGTCCAGACTTGATGTCTGACAGGCCATCTGACAGGACCATAGTAATCCTGGAGTCGAGGATAGAGGCAGAAAGATAGAGTTGGGTGTCATCCACATACATGTGGAAGTTAACCTCATGTCTGCGGATAATGACACCAAGGGGGAGCGTGTAGATGATAAAAAGTAGGGGCCATGGACAGAGCCCTGGGGGATGCCACAGGTGACTGTTCACTGGAAGAGAAGCCATTGGTGGCGACAAAGAGGAGACGATGAGAAAGGTAGAAGTCGAACTAGGCGAGGGCAGAAGTTTCATACTTGAAACTCGCAACTATTGGAATGAATGCTCAATGAGTACCGAGGGATGAATGTCTGAGCTGTGGGTAGGAAGATAATTGCAAAGATATCATGCATTTCACGCTGCGTTGTGCTGCTCACCAGGAATCCCATGTTAATGTTTTTACCTGCCATTCACCTAGTAGGGGCTCAAATCTGCACTAGTCAGATGTAATATAGCCAAGTCGTAACTATCCTACTTGATAGAGGAATCCTTGAAACTGAATCTTGGAGTTGATGGGCAACCAGGCTCCTATTCTCCATCAACAACAACAAAATGACATTCCTCAAAACAGCCACAATAACCCTCATCCTGAAGAAACCTTTCATGGTATTCTACCAGTTTAATTTTGTTGTAGAATTGGCTTCAAGATGACATGCTTGGCAACAAAATGTCTGAATCTAATCAATCCTATGTGGCAGTCTCATTAAACTGTATTTAACAATAACAACAATTTTCAGACAACAACTTCGATTTATATAGTGCCCTCCACGCCGGATGGTGTCTCAAAGTGTAAACAATAAAGTTCCAGTGTACAAAACACCTGCTAGATAAGATATTAAACCCATCTCCCACCTGTTTGTTCACTTAGACTTTAAAGATACAGACGGGTTCGTAGTACACAGAATATTCACAGAATATACTGTAAAGTGAATTAACTGTATTTGTGGGCGAAACGCGGCAGACAATTGCGCACAGCAGTATCCCACAAACAGTCATGGATTGAAAATGACCAATTTTATTATAGTTTTTTTTGGAGGGATTATTATTTGGTGTGTGAAGTAAGGAAACTTGCCCGAGATTTCGCCCTGATTCGAGTGCTCAAACCGCTGAGCTGCAGGAGCTCCATGTGGTTTTAGCTGTACTGCAGTTGTACTCCAATGCAGCAGTTTCTTTCTGGAGGATGTGTGAACATCCCATTCCAGACTATGGAAATTGTCATGGGCACTTGGCATGCATGGTACCCTATCTGGTTTGGATACTCTTAAGCATGGTGGTGGGTTTCTGCATGTGTTAGACACTGGTTGATAATATTGGCTATATTTTATCATGGGAGATTGTTGTATGTCCCATGTTTAAGAGTTGGATAATCAAACAGTGAAATAGGAGTAGGCCATTCAGCCCCTTGAGCCTGTTCGCCATTCAATAAGATCATGGATGATCATCTGTACTTCAAGTTCAATTGCACGCCTTTTGCCCCATATCCCTTAATACCCTCACCTAAACAAGTGTTCAGTGTGGAGGTGGAATGGTGTGTACATTGTAACTAAGTGATATTCTTAAGAAATTGTGGTTACTGTTGCTACAAAATATTTGAGTGAGGGCAAGTGGTAAAACAGATTGTGGACATTTTGAAGTTAACAGAGCTACCTTTTAATGAAATACAGTTTAAACATGAATTCATAATAGCTTTGCATTGTATATTTGTAGTACAGATTCACTGTTGGACTTCCCCATTTGTGTACATGTTCTGAGTTGGTATAGTTAGTAATGAGAGGAATTCCCCTCCTATAATATCCTACCTGTAACTCACATAACTGACCATGTCCGTTCGAAGCGATAGTGCAATTTGAGCACAATTTTTGTTTGATAAGGTTACTAAATAGTGAAGCTAATGACTGAATAATAATCTTTGTATTTGTTGAAGTTGTTCCAACGTGATGAGGTACAATAACAAATGCTTCAGTCTTTTCTGTAAAGTGTAGTGACTGTTTATTGTAGGTGAATTGTACCCAATTTAGATGTTGCAATACCCCATACACAGCTAATTTTCAAATCTGGGGATTGTTGGCAGTAGGAGAGACTCTTGTATCCCACTAATGTTGCGGTATCTTTAAAGTCTGTGTGAACAAACGGGTGGGAGATGGGTTTAATATCTTATCCAGCGGTTGTTTTGTACACTGGAACTTTACTGTTTACGCTCTGAGACGCTGTCCGGCAAGGAGAGCGCTATATAAATTGAAGTTGTTGTTTAAATATTGTACAGTGTATTGCTAATACAGTATTTTCAGTTCAGCATTTTGACCTTTAAATGAATTATTTATGTTTTTGTGAGACAAAATATTTGGATGTTTACACAGGAGCCAAACAGAGTAATTCTGATGGATAATACAATTGGCACGTGAAATAAGGTGGTTTTCAGCAAAATATTAGAATTATTCATAGGGAATGGTCCCAAGTTTACACGGCCATAACTTTACAGGGCCATAACTTTTTTCTCTTAAAGCGACACCGTTGGACACTCTTTATTAACAGCAGTGCCCCACAAACACCCGTGGATTGAAATGACCAACTTTATTATTGTGGGTTTTATTGGACAGATTATTATAAGGTATGTGGAGTAAAGTAAACTTGCTCATGGTTTCGCCCTGATCTGCCTGGATTCGAACATGGGTCTCACTCTTGTAAGGCAAGTTCTCTAACCACTGTGCTACGGGACTCCCAAAATACAGTGTATAGATTTCATAATGAATGCTCCAGGTAGGTCCTTTGGAGTAAAAACCATAAGTCTACTATTTTATCTATGGTATTTCAACCATAACTTTCCAGAAATCTTTTATTTTAAAACGTTTCTAACTTCTCCAACTTCAGCGCCTTGGGACATCATCCCAACATGAAAGGCGCTCTATAAATGTAATTTTGTTGTTTTAAAGTAATAAAGATTGTTCTTGTTTGTTTGAAATACTCTTATTTGTTTTAAATTGTGAAAGCCAAAATGTTTCAAGACATTAGTTCTAACTTGGTTTCAAAGCTCACTTCTTCTTTTTACTTCAGGATTATAAAAATAGATCAAAATATCTCAACAACAATTTGCATTTGTGTAGCACCCCTCATGTGGTGTAACGTGGCTTAGTGGTGAGAGTACTTGTCTTGCAGGCTGGGGAGACCAAGCTGAGGAGACCTGTGTTCTAATCCAGGCAGGTCAGGGCGAAACCTTGGGCACGTTTCCTTACTCCACATGCCTAATAATAATCCCTCAAAAAAAAAACAATAATAAAATTGGTCATTTCAATCCACAACTGTTTGTGGGACACTGCTGTGCGCAATTGGCTGCCACGATTCGCCCACAAATATAGTCAATTCACTTTACAGTATATTCTGTGAAGCGCTTTGAGACGTCGATAAGATGTGAAAAGCGCTATATCAAATGCAAGGATTATTATTATTATTATTATGTGTTGGAGCACTAAAGATGTTTGTTAGCTGTTCATTGAAGACATTCCTCACTTTATTTGCTTGCCAATTTTCATGGTAAATGTATGAACATGAGGCGAAAAATTGTCAAGCATGAAATGTTCCTACAAATCTTTAAATATCAAAATCTGTCTTAGCTTTATAGACATCTATGTCTTCATTCATTGCTTTTGTCTTGGAGTAGCACGGATTTGACTGTTTCTGTTCATAATTTAAAATAATTAGTTGTAATTTATCATTTGGATTTCAGTAAAATCCAAGACTGAGTATTTGACCTAGTTTTCTGTTTTTTTGCATTGTACAGTAAAAGCCTGTTTATCCGGCACCTGATCAATCGTAACTTCCATATAACTGGCACATAAAAAAAAGTCCGCATTCGATTAACCAGAATTTATCTGTAAAAATACTTATTTTTTGGCGTTTTCGGCCGAATATCCGGCACACACTTTAACCAGTATTGGCCAGGTCCCGAGGGTGCTGGATAAATGGGCTTTTACTGTACTGTGCTCCTTCCCATTCAGATTGGCTGCCAGATGACATAGATTCAAATAGAATCTGTAGACAGTTGTAGTTCATCTAAATCCAAGAAACTAATCATGATCCTTAATTGTCAGGTGGCCTTTGATAAATGAGTCCACCCACCCCTCAACTATTTGCAGCAAAAAAGTTGTATCTTCTAAAAGCTGATGCAAGTAATCCGGATGGTTTGATTATACAGACTGGAGTTTGTGTGTTCTTTGAAATGCAAATATGTATTTGTGGGCAAATGTGGCAGACAATTAGCGCACAATAGTGTCCCACAAACAGCCATGAAGTGAATAGCCAATTTTATTGATGGGATTTCACTGGTAGAAACACCCTTCTCTTTTGAAATAGAGCCAATGGGATCTTTAATGTCCACCTGAATAGGGAGATGGGACTTCAGTTTAATGACTCATCTGATGGACATTACCTCCAACAATGCAATATACCCTCAACACTGTGTTGGAATATTATCTGCAAATATTAGCTGCAAAAATTCAGTTCCCAAAGTGGGCCTTGAACCCACAAGTTTTTGACTCTGAGGTGGGAGAGCTGAGCTAGGCAGACACACAACTGAGATTTCACAGGTTTCCTGAAAAATTCTGACAATCCAGCAATAAGCAGTACATCCCAGATGTAGGGAGGCAGAAAGGAAGGAAGGGAGGCAGGCAGGCAGGCAGGCAGGGAGGAGGGAGAGAGGGAGGCAGGCAGGGAGGGAGGCAGGGAGAGAGGGAGGCAGGCAGGCAGGTAGGGAGGGAGGCAGGCAGATAGGGAGGGAGAGAGGGAGGCAGGCCAGGAGGAAGAGAGGGAGGCAGGCAGGCAGGCAGTGAGGAAGGGAGGGAGGCAGGCAGGGAGGGAGGGAGGCAGGCAGGGAGGGAGGGAAAGAGGGAGGGAGGCAGGCAGAGAGGGAGGGAGGGAGGGAGGGAGCCAGGCAGACTGGGTTTGGCAGAAGGCAGGCAGAAGGCACAGCACTGAAGTCCACTGCTGCTGCCACTGCCTGGGCGGCCGAGGCCGAAGCCCCATCACCCGCTCCCCCCAACCCCCGCCGGACACGGTGTCCAAACCCCGGCTGACAGGGCGCCGGCCGCCCCTCCTGTTTACTGTATTTCCGAAGCTCAAAATTTATTGTACCTGCGTATAGGGCGCACCTCCAACTTTCGAGATCTTCCGACGTGAAAAAAAGTGCACCTTATACGCAGGTATTTATGGTAGTTATTTAAGAACTGTATGCACATTTTCTTGTAGAAGTGCAGTTCAGTTTTAATAAACCTTCCTCGGGATCAAGTGAGGACAAAGTATTGCATTCCATCAGTGAGTTTCAATCTTAAAGTAATTGAATTGTTCCCCATATATTTTTAAATGGATTTTGAATTTAATGATAGTTTGGACTCACATCTGTGTACTGCTATTAAATATTTGAATATACAACAATAAAATTACATTTGTATAGCGCCTTTCATGTCGCTGGACGTCCCAAGGTACTGGAATATCTGCCATTTACCGTGCAATATCTGACTCTTTTTCAGGATGGGGGATGTAGCCTTGCTGAATGGTACAGCCATTGTGAACACCAGTAATGAAATGCTGTCCGAGAAGAACAGCATTAGTGACAGCATTCATTTGTATGCAGGCCCAGAACTCAGGGAAGAATTGCAAAAATTGAAAGGTAAGAGGCATTTGATGAGTTGTAAATCTAACATGCAGCACACAGCAAGAGATTAGGTGATTTCAATGTGTTTCTTTTGTTTTCTTTCCCTCTCCCCATTCAAAAGGGCCCTCAGTATGCCTATTCCAAAATACACCAAATAATAATTCACGCATTTGATATAATAATAATCCTTTCATTTTTTATAGTGCTTTTCACGTCTTCCAGATGTCTCAAAGTGCTTCACAGAATATATTGTAAAGTGAATTGATTTTATATTTGTGAGCTGAGTATTTTGGACGCAGATAAATTTTAATTAATTAGATGTAAAAAATTAGTCTTGAGACTCATTCAAATGATCAATTAATGACCAGAAACCAAGCTCACAGTAGTGAAGACGTTAAAAGATACATTATTGACCTGTGACTCAGATCCTTTGACCTGTGACTAGAACATTTGATTAAGGCAACAAAGGCTTACTGTTTTCAATAACTGATGCTTTATTAAATGGTTTAGTGCATCTCATTTCTTTTATTCTACTAAAAAGTTTGTTCTGAAGGTTTGTTTTCTTGTTGACCTAACATGCGTGACTCTGCTTTGAAATTCTTTATTACATTTGCTACATGACTGGCATATGAAGAGGCTTTTTGTCTTCCTTTGTGCCACATCAAAGTGTTTGAGTCACGCTTGGTGCAACTCCACTACCTCTGGAAACTCTCCAATACCTCCCTTCAGTAGTTCTTTATTTATGAGATGAAACAATAAGTGCTGAACCATTTTGACTGTCTGTATACACTGTGGTGAAGGTGAGTTGCAGAGGACCTAATCTGGTCACTGGATAATCATCTGTAGCTAGAATCCTGTCTCTTCTCTCAGAAACCACATCATATAACCAAGGAATGCTGAGATCAACTGTAGTTTCCCCGTGTTGCCTGAATTGAGGACTTAAAGCTCATTACAGATACGTGTCTGAACCAATTTGTCATAGTGCTACACCATGTGGTATATTTACAATTATCTGTAAACCCCAATCTTCTGAAGATTGGTCATGCTACCTTTTATTTAAATCTCCAATGCCAAGGCAGCAGAACACAAGGACCTAATATGTCTTTACACATTGGAAGATTAACTGGATCAGGTTGATAACCTTTGCATTTGATGCAGCACCTTATCATATTGTTAAGTCTCAAAGTGCTTCATAGGGTTTTTCTGCAAAGTGTAGTAATCATGTATGTTACCAGGAAAAATGGATGGGATAAGGATCCTAGACTCATTTGTGCATAATACTGCAATGGGAAGGTGGTAGAGTAAGTATGACTGAGATCACATTGGGGCAAAAAGGCTCTTGTGAATCTATTTGTGTGGATGTGAAATGTGAGGTTTGTCTTTCTACCGGAATTAACAATGGGACAAGCGTGTGATTTTTTTTTCAAACCTCTTTTTCTATGGTTAAGTGTTTCAAGGCTTTCAATGGTAAAAACAAGTTGGGCCAAGTGAAGGAGAGGCTGAGCTGATGGATGTGGGAGTGCTATAAGAATGACATGGAGGTAGAGGGCGGGTAGAAGGAATCTACTTACTGATCATCTGGATAAATTCATGTGCTAAAGGGACAGTGTGTGACAGATTGCTCCTCGGTGCCACTGAGGACAAGGCTCTATATAGCAGAGAAACAGGCAGGTCTAGATCTAATTTATGAAAGATCTGAAGGACCCAAATGAGTCTAAGGAGGAAAGAAATCAGCCAAGCCCTTCTGGGTTGATGGTTCGAATGCAATCATAGTGCAAAGTTTTTGCTGAGCTTTGATCTACCTGAGAATCCCTTGGACCAAGAATCCTAATCCCAAAGGTGGAATCGCAGTGACTCACAGAACAGTTCATCTGATGAAGGTTTGTGCCCCGAGCATTTTTGTCAGTTTGCAAGATTCCAGTGAGTGCCTCCGAAACAGCACCAGTCTGCACCAGAGCCAAGAGGGCTCATGCCCAGCCAACAGCCATGCCTCGCTGCCCTGCCTGGCAGGAAGTCTGCACAGCTCAAGAAGCAGATGTGTGCCCAAGTATTGCTCCTCAGCGCTGTTGACAACGAGATGCTCTAAAAAGTAAATTTGGTTGTGAATTTTATGTGCTGTAAACCACTGTGGTACAGGATTCCTTAGCACAGCTGGGGGGTTTTCCACCAGGTTTTTGATCTTTTTCAAGACTTGTAAAGGTGAATTTAGATTTTTTTTTTTTAAAACTCCCTAACTGGAATTACGCTTTCTCATAACTACTGAGGGGCATTAATGGCAATAAAGATCTTGCATTTCGTTTTTTGGCTGTATTTGTTGCCTAGCAACTTATAAGGTTTTTATTGTTGGAATGCAAGCAAGATAAGATTCAGGTTTCAGTTAACTATCATTAGGAAAGAGTCTCTAGTTTTAAAAATAACACAAAAGGCAAAAATATTCAGTCCGCAGTGCACTTTGCATTATTGCTGAAACAATTGTTTCACAATACAACTTGTGACTAGCTTGCTAAGTCATTTTTTTTGTAATAAGATAGACGATGCTACTTTTTTTGAATTCTGGGGACTTTGCATAGACATGCGGAACTGCTTTTTGTGTCTGACTAACTTAGTTTTCAATGAAAAAACTGAAGTAATCAATTTGATTATTTGTAAAAATGGAAATGTGATAAATTTGCCTTCTGTTATCACTTAACTAAATAATAATGATACTTGTATTTGATATAGCGCTTTTCAAGTCTTCTAGACATCTCAAAGCACTTCACTGACTATATATTTATGGGTGAATCTTGGCAGCCAATTGCACACAGCAGTGTCCCTCAAGCTGTCGTGGATTGTCGTGAATTTGTTTTCTTGAGGGATTATTATCAGGTGTGTGGAATAAGGAAACAACAACAAAATTACACTTATATAGCGCCTTTCACGTCAGGAGGACATCCCAAAGCGCTGAAACTTGCCCAAGGGTTTGCCCTGGCAGGAATCAAATCTAATTCTCCTGCGTGTGAGGCTACTGCTCTAACCACTGAGCTATAGGACTGCTGGCTTGAGTTCCTGTATTCAATTTATGTGATCGTTAAATATGCACACATATACATAAATATATATATATATAGTAACAAGGAAGTTGTAGCATGGGACCATTGAACAGCTGGCTTTCTGCATTTATTTGGTTGGATCCATATTCCAATGGTGCTGTAAGTGAACTAATATTGTAAGAAGAGTGTTTCACAGGATTTACTGTACAGGTAGAGCCTGCTTAGCATTGCTTCGGTCAGGGTTGTTTCCTTATTATGTTGCTGATACATAGGGAACATATTATTAATTTAGAGTCGCAACGTTCACTATAACGGCGGGTGGAAACGAACTACTGTACTTTGAGTAGCGTAGACTACTGCCCGGGATTCTGACGCATCCTCAATCGTAACGTCGCCATTTTAATTTTGTGCGCAGATGTGAGATTGGTACTGTAATTTTTTTTTAGCATGATTATTTGTGCAATCCTCCATAAACATGAGTCAGGGATATTCTGTCTAGGATGAAAAAGAAGAAGACGGCGTACGACAATTGGAAGACGCAAGATACTGAGGATAGCAAAGCACATTATAGAGAATGTAGGAGTGATCTTAAAAGAGGGATAAGACAGGCTAAAAGATTGCATGAGAAGAGGTTAGCAGATAACATAAAGGGGAATCCTAAAATATTTTATCAGCACATAAAGGAAAAAAGGTTAGTTAAAGGTAGGATGAGGCCAATCAAAGACAATGACGGCAATCTTGTTGTGGAGGCAGAGGGCATGGCTGATGTACTGAACGAGTACTTTGCATCTGTCTTCACAACGGAAATGGATGCCCCAAATGCCGCAGTATTGGATGAGAGGGTAGAGGAAATAGATCAGATTACCATAGACAGAAAGGAAGTTCTGAAAAGATTGACTGTGCTCAAAATTGATAAGTCACCAGGGCCAGATGGGTTTACCCAAG